>PITA01009135.1:14437-79878 GCA_004023965.1 Spilogale gracilis | reverse complement strand
CAGAGCGGGACCCGGTGATAGGATTTATATGGTACAAAGCTGTTACAGGGTAAAGAAAGGGTTATCAAGGGTGAATGAAGAGGTCAAAAAGCAAAGCCCAACCTATATGACCCCCAAGACCAGTACTTATATAATATAGAAGTGAAGACAGTTACACAGGCACACTGACAAACTAGAGTGGGAAGGTGAGGGCAGACATTCCTTGTGGGCAAGGAAT
The DNA here is from genome assembly GCA_004023965.1 of Spilogale gracilis. Classification (NCBI taxonomy): domain Eukaryota; kingdom Metazoa; phylum Chordata; class Mammalia; order Carnivora; family Mephitidae; genus Spilogale; species Spilogale gracilis. The sequence continues at coordinate 79,661 of PITA01009135.1, read as the reverse complement.
GCGTTTCAGACGCTGCAGAGTTTATCTTGCTGTTATTGTTGGAGGAGCCCACTTTCAAATGATATAGGGAGATTGGAACTGGTTGTATATAGGGGTAGTATTGAATAGGGATGTGGGATTGACTTGGAGCTTGTATCTACATGAACACGTAAAAGAGAGAATAAAGGAAAGAGGAGAGAAGAAAGAGAGAAACAGAGAGAGCTAACAGGGAAACAAGAGGGAATGACAAAAGCAGAAAATACAGGGGTGTGTTTGAATTTCAGGGTAAAAAAGAGAAAGAAAAAAATAGAAAAAAAATTAAAAAGAATATATATATATAGTAAAAAATGTTATGGGGTGTTGTATTGGGTATCACGTTGTGATAAGAAGGTTGATAAAAATTGAAAGAAGAAAAACCATGAGAATGTAATTTTAAGCCTACAGTGGAAGCTTTAAAAGTAAAACTAGAAAAAAGTAAATGAGGTGGAAATCTTTATCAATGAGTTGTAGAGCTTTTGGTACTTGTAGTCAGTGCCAGGAGTTTAATAAATTGCCTTTACCCCGATTTGGGGTTTTGCATTGGAATGTTGTCCTCCTGAGCTTCTGGCGTGCTTTCTGGGGGTGGGACGTGTCTTTCCCTTTCAGTCCTTCTACCTAGGCTGAGTCTCTCGGCCCCCTTGCTAGAGGCTGGTCTCATTGGTAACCAGATTATCAGGTTACAATTCTCTGGTAGCAGAGCGTTGTTCTTTTGCATCTTTTTTCAGCAGTTGAGGAAGTCAAGTCGGAGCAGGATGTCTGTGCCCAGACCTCCCTCCCAGAGCGAGCCTCTACACAGGGAGGGGCTCTTTCCAGCCTCCCAGTTGGCAGTCTGTCACAGCCGGGCTAGTGCAGACGTTGTATTGATTTCTGCCCCTGTCCCCGCATGTCGTTTCACTCCCGCACCTCTAAGCCACAACTCCTTTTGGATCACGCGAATTTGTCTGCGCCCTGGGACCTGGGGCCTCTCCAGTCCCATGAAAGTCTGTAAAAAACGTCTTCCCTGGGGGGTCTACACGCGGCCCACGGTGTGAGAGAAACGGGAGAGAAGGGCAGCGGCGTAGAAATAGAATCCACTCCCGCTGCTTTCCCGGCAGCTGTGGCAGCTCAGGCGGAGGTGGCTGCGCACCAGGGCCCGGCGGGGCGGAGGGAGGCAGCTGCGCGCCGTGGCCTGCCGGGCGGAGGGAGCGCCGGGCAGCGGGAAAAGAAAGAAAATAAAAGATTTTAAAAAGTCTCCTTGCCTTGCCCCGGGGGGCTCCACTGTGTTTAGCTTCTTTCTAGCCCCGATTCAGGCCGTAATCTGCTGTTATTCCTCACTCACAGAGCACTTTCGTTTTGGGGTATTTGTTTTCAATGATTCAGCTCTGCGGGCTTCCTCCCCTACTCCCCTGTCTCTGGGGGCATGCCTCCAGACCCTCTTATTTGTTTCTACCTTTTTGCCGATGTTCTTTATCTCAAATGGTGGTCCAGAATTGGGAAATATCACATTTCAGGCTGGTTTCATGGGTGTTCAAGGTGGTCTTGTAGTGTTTTTTTTGCTGGAATTCAGCTCTCTTCAGGGAACTCCCCGAAATGTGGTCACCTGGCCTTCTGCCTTCTTGACCCCTCCCAAAGGCAGACTTTTAAGGACTTGGCTGCTCCGGCGCCCCTATAGTATCTTTCCTTGAACAAATCTATTTTGAACATCAAAAATGACATAAATTGCATTTGTTCTTTTCCAAGGAGGAAGTTTAACCAAAAAGCCTTTCCTTGTCTATAGTTTTCTCAAGGCACAACTTATTCCAATTTAATACAAACACAGCTCTGGATAAATAATCTGAGTTTGCTCTCATACAGTGTGCCTGTTGACTCAGCTAGGAGTCCATCACCGTGGTGTAATTGAATGGGATGGCTGCCTTTGAGAGTTAACAAGAACCTTCTTTACCTTTATGTATTCTGGATTCTGCTTTCACAGCTAACTATATTTTTGGCAAGAAAGCACATTTCATTTGGCTAATATTTCTTCAATCATTATCAAAATTACTTCAAGAATGCCAGTGATAGATGTTTTGAGGCTTTTTTATCTGGGATGTTACCAGGGCTCTTTAGGAGAATAGGTAAAAAGAGGGGAAAAACTCAAAATGTAGCATGCTTTCTGGTTGTATTGGCACATAATATTTCATCAAAATATTCAACCCCGGTTCAGAAATTCAGCATCACTTTTCATCATTAAAAACCAACAATTTCCTGGGGTACCTGGGTGGCTCAGTTGCTTAAACATCTGCCTTTGGCTCAGATCATGACCTTGGAGTCCTGGGATCCAGCTCCATCTATGTCCAGCTCCTCAATCCTGCTTCTATCCCCTGTCCCTCACCCCATTTTCTCTCTTTCTCTCAAATAAATAAATAAATAAATAAATAAATAAACAATAAATAAACAAATATTTTTTTAAAAAAATAAAATAAATAAAGGAATAAAAACCAACAATCCCTGAAATAAGAAATTCTTTTATGTCTTTCTCTCTTTCTACCTATTTCTCCACATGATATATAAAAACAGCTAGGAAAACTGAAGCATTTGTGAAAGATATTCTAAAAATGACATGACAATTATTCACTATTCAGTTATTGGACAAAACTAAAGTAATTTGAATAACCATGTTTTGGAACAACCTCATCAATCCAAATGTCATAACATATTTAGGCAGCAATCAGATTGGAGTCCTTAGGGAAATCTTTGTACATCATTAGCATGAGGATAATGTAAACTGTTTAATCAAAGGTTGTTTGATTTCCTTGAAGATGTTCTCATAAACAGATGTATTTGAATTCTTGCATATAATCATACTGTATCTTCAAATTTGTAGTTATTGCTAGGAAATAAAACTTGAGTATCGCAATTTGTCATTATTCTACCAAGCTACAGTCAATAATTGGTGAGTAAAAATGACTCTGTGTTTTAACTCTCTAATTAAATATGAAAGAAGTATTCATTCTTGGTCAACTTATGGTTGAGTTGAATGGTTAAATGGCAGCAAGCACGTATTAGATAAAATTGCATAATGTATTCTGATTTGCTTGCAGACAATTTCACAAAAGGAATCCTAAAGAAAGAGTGAATAATCATTATCATGTGATAAAGATATTTTATTCACTGTTGGATAATCATGGTGGTGCATAAAGCCACATATGCCACCTGAGTTCACTTCAGAATATTTTCCAATTGACCAGAAGAACTCAGACCTCTTCAGAAATTTAAATATATGCTTTTATTACTTAAGAAAAAAATTTAGAAATACATAATTATCACAGAAAAGTATATATTGGAGGGAAAAACTGAGACCAAATACTACATAGTAGATTATATAATTAACTCTACCTCTGAAACTGATGATACATTATATGTTAATTAATTGAATTTAAATAAAATAAAATTTAAAAAAGATTATGCAATTAGATTGATCTTTTTATTTTATTTTCTCTCTATTAATAGGATATCAGTTCATAATTCATTAACTGTGCACCAACTAAATGCAAGTTCTTTCACTGAAAGAACACCAGATTTAAAGCCAGAGGAAAAAAACACTTAAAGTTGACACCCATTGACTTTGTTTTCTTGAGAAAAAGCTATTCATATTTTTCAATTTCCTCATCTATATAATGCACATAGTATTGATTTTTAACCTTTTTAGCAACACCATTAAAATATATAAACATGAATTTATAAAACATTGTTACTAGTTATGTTGCTAGCTAATTGAAGGTAAATAAAAACTGAAGGCAACATACTGGGACTTTCACTATCTTTTAAATATAATCATTTAAATTCCTGACTCTCTTACTCTAGTTTTAATAATTTGCCTTCAATATCCTCAATATACATTCATTTTAAATCTTTGTTTGCTATGATATATAAAATATATAATATATATAAAATATACTCAGAAGAGCATCTCCCCTAATTGTATAATTAATTGTATCATTAATTGTAAAATCAACACCCATACAACCATCACTCATGTTAAGAAATAAAATCATGTATCCTACTCCAAACAATCCATAAAGCTCTCTTCCCAGAAGTACTCATTATAACTTTATAATAATTAGTCCTTTGCATTCCTTTATAGTTTTGCTGTCATCTGTGCATCTTTAAACAATATAATTTGCTTTTGCTCATTTTTCAAACATTATATAAATAAGATCAAAGACCTTAAAATCTCAGTATATCTTCATTTAAAATTTGTAGGGTTCATCTGTACTTTTGCATGTAGGTAGAGTTTGTTATTTTCAATACTGTATAAAACTACATTTTAAACTATCCTGTTAATCATTTAACCAACAGGTGTTGGCACAAATTTGAATTATTTCAAGATTGGAGCTCTTTTGAACGATGCTACAATAAGCATTCTTGTTTCTTGGTGCAAGTATCCAATTCTCTTGGATGTATTCCTAAAAATAGAACTCTTAAATCATTAGATATGGGTGTCTGCTTACTACAAATATATGGTATTTTCCTTTTCTTTTCATGAATGCCCTACAAATTATAGCATTCATATTAAATTAAAAGTTTCTTGTTAACCCTGTCCTCCTGCTGATTGTAATGTGAACCAAAATATAGGAACCAGCTTCCAGTGTTTATGTTTTTGTTGTGGCTATTGTAATTCTGTATTGATTTTTCAACTCTAAAATGCATTTTGACTTATGTTTGTGAAGATGTTATTTATTTATATTTTCAAAAAATGTTTCCTATTGGGGCGCTTGGGTGGCTCAGTTGGTTAAGTGACTGCTTTCAGCTCAGGTCATGATCCTGGAGACCCAGGATGGAGCCCCACATCTGGCTTCCTGCTGGGCAGGAAGCCTGCTTCTCCCTCTCTCAGTCCCTCTGCTTGTGTTCCCTCTCTCACTGTGTTTCTCTCTGTTAAATAAATAAATAAAATCTTAAAAAAAAATGTTTACTATTTTCTTGGATCTTCATTTTCTTTTCTTTCTTTGACCTTCTATCTATAATCATCTGCTTTCCACTGGAGACACACTGAAGTATGTATATTTGCTTGAAAATAAATTCAATTATTCTCATTATTAAAAGATATTTTTGATTATTACAGATTTCTAGGACACCAGTTATCTGTCCCTCTTTCCTTCACATTGAAGATGCCATTGCCCTGTACCTTTGTGAGATAATTTGTCCTGTAGTTAATTTTAAGAATTTTTTTTTCTAATTTTTAACATCTTAGAATTTCACTAAGCAGTGTCCAACTGTGGGATTTTCTTTAAAAAAAAAAATTAATCTAAGGGTGCCTGGGTGGCTCAGTTAGTTAAGCATCTACTTTCAACTCAGGTCATGATCCCAGCCTCCTTCTCCCTCTGTCCCTCTTCCTGCTTGTGTTTTCTCTCTCTTTCTCTTTCCCTCTCCCTCTCAAATAAATAAATAAAATCTTATAAAAATTAGTCTCGAAAGAATTTGTTAGGCTTCCTGAATTAGTGTTATTAACATTATAGGAAAATTATCAGGAATTACCTCTTTACATATTGACTGCCTCCTTTTCTCCTTCCTTTCCTTCTTAATGATGCATAAACATATTTTTTCTAGTTCTAGTTTTTTTACTTGAAAATGTTTTACTTTATTTTATAATTTTTAAAAATTCCAGTATATTTAACATGCAGTGGTTGTATTAATTTCAGGTTTATAATACCATAATTCAATAATTCTATACATTACTCAGTGCTCATCATGATAAGTGACTCTTAACCCCTTTCACTGATTTCACTTTGGTAATCACCCTCACTTACCTCCACTTTGGTAATCACCAGTTCGTTTTCTATAGTGAAAAGTCTGGGTTTTTTGTCTGTCTTTTTTTTTCTTTGTTAGTTTTTCTTGTTTCTTAAATTTCATATCTAAGTGAAATCATATAACATCTTTCTCTGACTTATTTCACTAAGCCGTATATCTTCTAGATCTACCCATGTTAATGCAAATGGCAAGATTTCATTTTTTGTGGCTACATAAATATATTTTAAACTGCATTTTAACCGCCATGTGAAATTTCCAGATCTAAATAAATCTAGGGATCTAACACTGAGTTCCATTCTAAATAATTTAATCTGACCAAGTCTAATATGATGATAATCCTGCCCACTAAGCTTTCAATTTTTATTATTGAAGGTTGATGTCTAAAATTCTTTTTGATTTTCTGAGATGTTTAATATTTTTTTGTCATCTGAGACATTTTCAAGCTTATTTATAGTTCTTAAGCATTGTAAATGTGGTTATTTCACAATCTATCTCTGATAATTCCAAATTTCTGAAGCTCATCTGAGTCAGTTTCTGATGTTATTATTCCTGGTTTTGACTTATTTTGTCTTGTTTCTTTGCATAGTCAGATAATTCTGACTGCATATCTTTCCTGCTGTTGAAAAATTATAGACTTCTGGAAGCCTCAAAAGAACTAGCTTCTGTTAGGAAAAAAAGTAAGTTTACTTCTTGCAGTTCCACAAATTCTATCAGGATCATCATAAACCAAAATTGACACGTTTCATGCACTCTGCAAGTGATAAAAATCTGATGCCAGGTTTTAACTGGCATTATGACTCATTCTCACTTCATCTTTTTTAATTGTTGTTCTTCCTTCTTTTATTCATTCTGCTCTATTCATTGGCAAGGAAACTGTTCTAGAGGGTAGAGTGCTTGGGGTCACACTTCAAAATGGGGAGGAATTTTACAAGATATGCCACTGGGGGTGAGCTGTGGGTGTCTATTTTAGCCTTTTTGTCGCCAGAGACCTTAATTACAAAGCCCGGATTTGCCTAATGAGTAAACGTCATAGCCAGCTTTGTTAGTTGCTCTGAGGAACTCCTTACCTCTCCGGCTTGCCACTTTTTTTTTTTTAAGATCTTTTTTATTTATTTATTTATTTATTTATTTATTTATTATTTTTTTAGAGAAAGAGAGCAAGAGAGCACAAAGGGAGAGTGAGAGGGAGAAGCAGACTCCCTACTGAGGGGAGAGCCTGATGCAGGGTTCCATCCCAGGACCCTGAGATGACCTGAGCTGAGGCCAGATGCTCTAACCTACTGAGCCACCTAGGCACTCTGCAAATTGCCACTTTTAAAAAAAATTTTGGTTTCATAGTTTCTTCCTATTTTGTTAGCTCTTCAATCCATGTAAATTTGTGTAAATACATATGCATTCATTTTCATATATATTTACATATATACATTTACATTATATAAATATAAATATACACATTTATACATACATACAAACATGTTTATTTTCAATCCATTTAGAGAAGATATTTAACAAACTATTTCATCATAATTTTTAGTTTTTTTTAAATATATGATGTTATGTGTTGAATTATTTCTTCCAGAAATTCATATGTTGAAATCCCAAAACCCAATACTTCAGAATGGGACCTTATTTGGAAACAGGGCTTTTGCATATGTAATTAAATTAGAATGAGGTCATACTGGAGTGGTGTAAGCCCTCATTAAATATGACTAGTGTCCTTATAAGGAGGCAAAATTTATTTTTTTTTAATATTTTATTTATTTGACAGAGAGAAACACAGCCAGAGAGGGAACACAAGCAGGGGGAGTGAGAGAGGGAGAAGCAGGCTTCCCGCCACGCAGGGAGCCCGATGTGGGACTCGATCCGGGGTCTCCGGGATCGTGACCTGAGCTGAAGGCAGTTGCTTAACCAACTGAGCCACCCAGGCGCCCCAAGGTGGCAAAATTTAGACACAGACACACCTAGGGAAAGTCATGTGAGGATGAAGGCAGAGACTGCCACCATGGTGCTTCTATAAGCCTAGAAACCCCACAAAATGGCCAGCAACCCACCAGCTGTGAGGGGAGGGGCCTGGAGCAGATTCTTCCCCAAAGCCCTCAGAAGGAACCAACCCTGTCAACACCTTGATAGACTTCCAGCCTCCAGAACTGGGTGGGAGATAATATATTTCTGTTGTTTAGGCCTCTCAGTGTGTCACTTTGTGTAGCAGCCTTAGAAAACTGATACAGATGAGTAAATTTAAATAAACTTCTCCAATGTTATCAAAAACACAAGCCTTCAAATGCCTTCCCTCACCTTAGAGGAAAGTGATTTGTTTGTGTGTGCTTCATAAAAAACAAAACCCCTCTTCCTGCTCCCTCCCAGCGCTGTTTCTTTTCTCTTTCTTTCTCTTTTCTTCCTTCCTTCTGTCCTTCCTTCCTTCCTTCCTTCCTTTCTTCCTTCCTTCCTTCCTTCCTCCTTCCCTCCCTTACTCCCTCTCTCTTCCTTCCTTCATCCCTCCCTTTCTTTTTTCCTTCCTCTTTCCCTCCCTCCCTCTTTATTTCTTGCTTGCTTGCTTGCTTGCTTCTTTCTCTCTTTCTTTCTTTTCCTCTCTCTCTCTTTCATTTCTTTAAATAAGCAAAAAAATCAACTGCATGCATTGGAAATACAAGGTTTAAGAACCAGCTTGTTTCCTAACCCTTAAACCTTATCTAGTACTTTCTGTCAAAATATGAGTTTCCTCAGTAAAATAACATGCTTCTACAGGTTTACATATCCCATTCTCTACCTGGAATCTACTCTTCATCTGCCTTTAAACTCCACCCATTCTTCAAAATAGAGTCTAAATGGGATAAGTAAAAAAAAAAAAAAAAAAAAAAAAAAAAAAAAAAAAAAAAAAAAAAAAGAAAAAAGAAACAAGAAAAAACATATATCAGCTTGGTTTAACACAGAATGTGAAGCTGAAGTAAAAGATTCTTTCCTTTCTTTTAAAGAAGGGAGGATATCAGAAACTGAGTAGACATGGGATAAATTTAATGTTAATTAATTAAAAGAATATACATAGAGCAAACTCCTTGGGCCAATTCTAAAACAAGACTCCTAATTGCTAAAGAGATCTAAGCAAAGCTGTCCTAAAGAACTAAGATGTACTAAACTCATCTACAGGTTAAAAAATGATAGAACTTGGAGGGAATTTAAAGCACAACAAATGCAGTTCTTTTTCTCTTTTTCTTAATGTTAAGTGTGATAGAAACATAAGAAAATCCAATTTAAAAAATATTTTAACACAGTTTTCCCAAGAAAGGAAATACAAATGGTCAAGAAATTGATGAAAATGCACTCAACTTTATTGTTATCAAGAAAATGCAAGGGTACCTGGGTGGCTCAGTCAGTTAAGTGTAGGACTCTCAATCTCAGCTCAGGTCTTGATCTCAGGGTTGTGAGTTCAAGCCCCACTTTGTGTTCCACACTGGGTGTAGAGCCTACTTAAAAAAAATAAAAAGACAATGCAAATTAAAACAACAATATAATCATACTACATACCCATCAGAATAGCAAATGAAACATATTGAAATGAAATACTACAGATATCACATGCTGACTAGAATGTGTAAGAACTGAAACTGCCATGCTACTGGTCCAGCCCTTTGAAAAACTATTTGAAAAAAAAAAAAAAATCTATCTACTAACGCCAAACATGTATATATGCTTTGATCCAGAAGTCACATTCTTGGTAAATACCTGAAAGAAATGTGTACATATATTCTCCAAAGACATGTCCTAAAATGCTATACCAACATTATTCATAGAAGCCTGAAACAGGAAGTTCACTTAGATCTCTACAACAGTAAATGGATAAAATAAATGGTGGTACATTTTTTAAGTGGTATACTACATACAATATAAAATGATAACTTTAAATATTTTCAGTAATATGAGAGAATACTCTTTTATTTCAATTTAATTAGTATCAGAGCAAGTTGAATTCATAGATCATGTTAGAAAGCAAAATACTAGCAGCCCCCTTGGAGGAGAACTGAGGAGGCACAGGGAAGCTTCTAGGATGCTAGTTATGTTATATTTTTAGAGCTGGATTCTGCATACATAATTGTATTCACCAAACAGTACACTGAAGATGTTTCTATCTTTTGTTGTGTATAGTTGACCCTATTTGTTAAGTAAGAAAGGAAGGGAAACAAACAAAAAGAAATGTAAATGACTTGCTAAAGTAAACTAAAATCATCTGATTTCAGATTGAATGTTCTTTATAGCACACAATTCTGTTTATCATATATTATAAACCTATATCTCTGAAATAATAAATTTAAATATGGGAAAACATTAAACTAAATGAAGTTTCTAAGCATGTATACTTTCAAATGATTTCACATTACTAAAAATAGTTCTATCTTGACATTAATAAGTTACAAGTAAAATAATTACAATAAATGTTGTAAGATGAGAACATAATGTTTTTCATTGGTAAAATAATGGCAACTCTCAAAGCACAATGGAGTATGTAATATATGCAAAGTTCCATCTAGAAGCGAAGTTGGGCAACTGTAAGGAACCAATTGCCCAAATCGAGCAATCCTATGCAAATACTATACAATTCTATACAGATATTAGAATCTTCTAGATGTTTATATAAAATAACAAAGGGCACAAAATAAAGTTGGGTAATTATTTTAAATAAACAAATTCCTCTCGTGTGTTTCATTTTATATAATGCTTCCTATGTTTGAAGATCTTAGAGGTATGTAAAGATTCTCTGTTTACTTCATAACAACTACCTTTCATTATCTTAGGGAAATTGCAACACATGAGAACAATATGACGAAGGCCGCAGGTTTTACTTCAGTCAATTCAAAGAAAGGGAATTACTATAGCATGGTCTTTTGGATAGCAGGTTTTATTCCCCACAGTATTAAGAGAGGTAAGAGAAGCATTTACCCCAGGAAAAAACAAAGGAATTTTGGTTTTGTTAACAAATCATTAGTGTTTCCTTTTTCAGTCTTAAATGTATAAATGCTGGTAAAATATCTTTAATATAGATAGGTATAACCACATATGAATATCGAACTGGTTTATTTATTTTTGTTATTGCACAGAAAAACTTTAACTACTATTTCTCAAATATTTTATGACAGCCTTTATGACAAGACCAATGATACCATAGTCCAAAGGTCTCATGAAACAAACAGCCAAGAAATGTCAATACAGCGAACTTGTTCTGGTTTGCCAGGTGTCATCTATTTTCTGGAAACGATAATGAACTTAATACATTACTTAAGGGGATATTCATGACACAAATATATCAGAAATCAAAATTGTGTTATGATTTATCATGATAATGAAGTGAAGACTGCTCTTTTAATTTATAAACCTGATTATTCACCAAAGGTGACTAATAAGATAACCTAATATAAACCCCTCAAGTTTTACATGAAAAAATTAAAACTGATTTGAGGCTATAAAGATTAAAAGATATTTCCAGGACATACTGGTTCATTGTGATTAGAACTCCATTTTCTGATTTCTGGACCATTGCCTGCTTTCTCCTTCCCTCCCGTCTGCCTCCCTTACTTACTTCTTTCTTCACCGATTTATTGAGATACAATAGACATACCACACCACATACCCTTTAAAGTATACAGTTTCATGTTTTGAATACATTTGCAAGGTTGTACAACCATCAGCAGAATCTAATTTTAGAACATTTCTGTTCCTTCTTTTTTAAGAAAAGCCATATCCATCAGCTTTCACTTTCCATTCTCCTTCTTTAAACCTTGCAGCCTTAGACAACTGCTTTCCATCTCTATAGGTTTGTTACTCCAGACACTTCATATAAATGGAAGAATATGACATGGGGTGTTTTGTGACTTTTTTCACTTAGCATGTATTCAAGGATTGTCCATGTTATAGTATGTGTCAGTATTTTATTTCTTTTTATTTCCAAATATTCCACTGTAGGAATATATCACAATTTACCTATGTCTTCATCAATTGACAATCATTGGATTGTATCCATTTTGGGATATTATTAATAACGCTACTGTAAGTATCATGTGCAAATTTTTGAGTGGTGTATATTTTCATATCTCTTCAGTATGTATCTAGGAGTGGCTCCATGGTAACTATATGTTTGTTTTCACTTTATATTGCCACAAGCACATGCATGAAGATTCCAGTTTCCCTAGATATTTGTCAACACTTTTTACTTATTGTCTATCTTTTTTATAGTATCTATCCTAGTGGATTTGAAATAGTATGACATAGTTTTGATATGCATTTCCCTAACAACACATGATGTTGAGCATTTTTTCATATGCTTAATGAACATTTCTGTGTCTTCTTTGGAAAAATATCTGTTTAAATCCTTCCTTCATTTTTGAATTTTTGTTTGACTTGTTATTTTTGAGTATAAGAGATGACACTGGCCCCTCATGCAAGCCCATGGCTCTACTGAGTCACAGGCAAGTATAGGTTCCTGATCTGACTTCCCTAAGAGCCCTGTGGTCAACAGTCTCCTCTGCCTCTAATACCTTCAATATGCACTCCTTAGATTAAACTTTCATATAGCTTTCCAAAACCTGCTCTTTGGATTTGAATTAACCAACTGAGCTTTAGCCAGGGGACCCTAGCACTCCACTCCACTCATGGACCCTAATAAACGTTATGCCCCAGTTCCAATCTCTTTTTCTGTCTGCACTTTGCCCGGACCTCCCTTAAGGCTCCTCAAGGCATCCTGGGTACTTCCTCCAGGACCTGTGGGTAATCAACTTCTCTATTTAAATTTCTCTTTTGTTGTATTGCTGAACTTTGGCTCACCATGGAGTGCTTTGTGATTCACTTAATAAATGTTAGCTCGACAAACTCATAACATGGTCTATACATCATTTATATATAGTACACAATAAAATTATGAGTACTAATCATTAACCGTTTTGAGAAGCAAAATTAAGTCTTTTTTTTTTCCAAGATTTTATTTATTATCTGACAGAGAGAGAAATCGAGAAAGAGAGCACAAGCAGGGGGAATGAGAGAGGGAGCCAGTTTACTATAAGCTCCTTGCATTCTTAAGTATCTCGAGTTTATAAAAAACATAACATTTTGATTGTCCTTTACCCAGACCACTTCTCAGCACTGTTTATGCAACTGACAGTCTTGAGAAGTGAAGAAATACATTGCAGGAAGCCCTCAAATAGTTCTGTATGCACCTAGTCATTTCCCAGAAAGTAAAAGGCTTGCTTACAACTTAGCCTAAAAGTAGTGGATCTCCTAAGTTTTCACATGGCACATCCCATGACACATGTAGACTCTGCCTGGCCTCATGCATAGGTTTGCTATGAGATTTCGGGTGTGGAGACCCAAAAGGACAATGCTAACAATCTTGCCCCGATTTTGTTGTCATTCAGTCCTTCTGTCAGCATCCATGGAACTGGGACACGCTTCCATGTTAACTTGTAGAGTTATTTTGGTTGGAGTTCCAGATATCCTCCACATTGTCAGACTCTTTAAAGTAGGATAAATTCTCCCAAACTATACCATAGGTCCTCTGAGTAATTAAAGATGCTGAAAGTTGAAGAAAGAAAAAAAGCTACAAACAATATTATATATTCACTCAATTTTTAAAGAAACACATATTTAACTTATTTATTGGCCAAAAGAATTGATTTCTATTTCATCTCGTCAATTTTGACTCTTACAGGAAAAAGGAAATATTGATTTATAGCTAACAGTAGAGGTAAATGCTGATTTGAATTAGTACAAGCTTTTCTTGTAATCATGTTTTATAAAAAGCAGATATTTTATTATTGCTTTGAAATTTTCCTCAGGTATTGAAAGAAGACAGCTTGTCAGACTAAGTACAAGCAATTATCTTAAATCTTTTCATATATTGTTGCATCCTATCACTCACATGGTAGATCAGTTTGATTTAATATGAAACATACAGGAAGCCATCCCAACTAAGAAGTTAGATTGTAGACAATCCATCTACCATTCAAAAAAATATTTTAAAAAGAGGAATAAATTAAACCCTTTTCAATATAATTCTTCATAAAATGTAAAGAATGATTAATGATAACCCCAGCTATAGGTAGGTGCCCTTATCTTTCAGTGAGTAAATCAACCCCTCTGAACCTTGTTTTTTTCCTTGTATGGTGTTTAGCAGTATATTAGTCTTCCAGGGCTGCCATTGCAAAGTACCACAGACCCAGGCACTTAAATAGCAGAAATTTATTTTCTTGAGGTTAGAAGTCCTAGAAGTTAGAAGTCCAAAATCAGGGTGTTGAGAAGATTAGTTTCTTCTGAGGTCTCTTTCCTTGTCTTACAGATGGTCATCTTCTCTCATGTCTTCACAAGTCTTCCCTCTGTACTTGTTTGTGTCCTAATTGCCTCTTATTAATAGGATACAAGTTAAATTTTATTAGAGCTCACATTAACGACCTCATTTTAATTTAATTACCCTTTTAAAGTCCTTATCTCCAAATACAGTTACAATCTGAGGTACTTGGGGTTAGGAACTGAACATATAAATTTGGGGGGGACACAAGCCAGCCCATTATAGGCAGATTATCATAGTGTATGTAAAACATCTAATAAAAAACTCAAATGTAATTATAATATAATCATAGCCATTATTATTGTTCCAACTCTTGTGGAAAGACTAATTTAAAAATAATTACCTAAGATGAATCTTTGTATCTTGGTCAAAGACAAAATAACATACAACATTCATAAAGGAAAATAAAACATTAGAAAATGTATGAATGAAGTTTATTCTTGTACCTATTAGCAAGATTAGTCATTTATATTCAAGCAGTATCCTTGGATTTCCCAATACAAAATGTTTGTTGAACTTTTCCAGTGTATAAAGTAGAAACATACCTTGTAACACTGACTATCAAAAACACTTCAAGTAAGAAGTAATCATACTTAAAACTGGTTTGTATGGCAGTTAAAATGCTATATAATTATAATCCATATCTATTTGTGCAAATATCTCTAATCTCTATGTCTAGACCAGACATATTTAAGTCTTAAGATGTGTTTGGGCAATAAAACTGATTGGGATTTAAAATAGAGTTGATATTATTTCTTTGCAACATAAGACCCAATATAAATCTTATATCATCCGTAAAGTCATATAGCATTTACAGTTTCTTTTATGACTATATTAACTGTATGTGAACCACATATTTCCCTATAGTAAATATATATTTATTAAAGTCTATATTATATTCTGTATCTTTAACTATCAAAAAGATATCCATATATTTATCATTATTAATAAACACCATGATCACTTATATTTTTATTCATTTTCTGAATGACTATTTCTATAATCTGCCATGTTGACATTATGTATGATCAGATTTTGATTATTGTTTATTCATAAGTTTCTCTCATTAAGTGCTGCATAAAGAAAAGGATAATTTCTAATGTTTTTTTACTTTCTTGGAATACTGGTGCTCCTGTCCTTGTTGTGGTGCTCTTGTTGTAGACAAAGTATTCACATCCCCTCAAAATTCATAGACTGGAGCCTTGATCCTCAATGTGATGGTATTTGGAGATGGATTTTTTGGGTTTAGATTAGGTCATGAGAATGGGGTCCTCATGATGAATTACTCTTCTTTTAAGACACTAGAGACTCACTAGTTTGCCTCACATGCACACAGAGAAGAATTCATATGAGCACACAGCCAGATAGCAACCACCTACAAGGCAAGAATAGAGGCCGCAGAACAGAACCTAGCTTACTGGTACCTTGATCCTGGACTGCTCAGCATCCAAAGCAGTAAGAAATAAGTTTCTTAATTTTTTTTTTTACAGATTTTATTTATTTATTTGACAGAGAGAAACACAGCTAGAGAGGGAACACAAGCAGAGGGAGTGAGAGAGGGAGAAGCAGGCCTCCCGCAGAGCAGGGAGCCCGATGTGGGGCTCGATCCCGGGTATCCGGGATCATTATCTGAGCTGAAGGCAGTGGCTTAACCAACTGAGCTACCCAGGCGCCCAAGAAATAAGTTTCTATTGTTGAAGCCATCCCACCCTTGGTATTTTGTTATGACTAAGACAGGTCCTTTTTTAATGCATTTATTCTGGATTATAGATCCTGTAAAAGGAAGGATCATCTCTAACCCTTCTTTAACATTGTTTATTTATAGAGGGTGAGTAGAGATCTCTCTTTGAACAGTAAGCTATAGGAAGATTTTTAAGAGTCCATATTTTTGATTACCTTTATATCCTTGGTATCTGGTACAGATGCAAGCACTTACAGGGAGTCAGTGTGTTTTTACTAAGTGAATAAAATAAAAAATACTTTTTGACTATGGTTGTTTGTTTCTAATGTACACCCAATTCTTGTTCTTCTTTATTTCTGGTCTCATAGGAAGATTCGACTTTCCAAGTCCTTTTTTTACTTACATGAGACTACTGACCTGACCTAAGCAAAGAAATGTGAGCCAAGGTGATGTGCATCTCTTCCACACCAAGGAATTTAAGAACTTGCATGCTACAAGTGGAGACAACACAGTTACAGGGCAAGTGCCTTAGTATTTCTGAATAAAGAGCCATGTCATTATTTATTTATTTATTTATTTATTTATTTGTTATTTTTAGAAGAAGTAGGAGAGAATTTCAAGCAGGCTCCAAGCCTAGTGTGGAGCCCGATCTCAAAACCCTGAGATCATGACCAGAGCCTAAATGAAAGTCTGAAACTTAATCAGCTGAGGCATTGGGGTGCCATAGGGCTTCTGTATCTGAATTGGGCATATATGAGACTTCCTTTGGAGGGCTAGTCTACCCACACATGATTTTATGCAAGCTTTCGTTTCTTTAGTCGCCCGTATTTGGACTTCATTTTCTTATATTCCTGTTGTGCTGATGTATAACATTGTTAATTTGTATCTCTATCAGAAAATATTAGATCTATATCAGTAGACTTTTAACTCTTCATTTTTATTATTATTATGTATACATCCTCTTTCAGAAGTATATCCTTGAATTAATTTGTAAACCGATTCAATGAATTCCCTGTGAAGTTTTAACTATATGCTCAGATTTTTTCTTTTTTCTGCTTGTAAAATTACTGTTGGTTCCATGGTAAAGAGCTCTTTTTTTTTTAAACAGGCTGTGGGACCTCACCTTGGAAAGTCAAGTGCCAATTGGAGAAGAAATCCATGACAAATCTAACAAATGCCACATATGAAAATAAATAACAAGCAAATAATAGGTAATGGTTACTTGATTCAAGAAGATGACTTAATAAATTATACATCACTCAGAGTTTCTTACTTCAGTAATTAAAACGCTCAGATTTGCAATAAGAAATAACTCAGGCAGGGTGCCTGAGTGGCTCAGTCATTAAGCACCTGCCTTAGGTTCAGGTCATGATGCCCGAGACCCGGGATCAAGCCGCATTGGGCTCCCTGCTGGGCAGGAAGCCTGCTTCTCCCTCTCTTACTCCCCCTGCTTGTGTTCCCTCTCTAGCTGTGTTTCTCTCTGTCAAATAAATAAAATCTTAACAAAAAAAAAAGAAAAGTAAAGTAAAAAGAAATAATTCAGGCTTTTCTAGGGTTTCACATTGCTCTCCCACATCACAGCATACATTTTCATTGTCTTCTGAAGTATAGTAGTAAATACTGATTGTCAGTGAATGTAACAATAAAAACAAAAACAAAAACAAAAATGCTACTATAAAGGAAAAGGAAAGAAGCACTTTAGGGTGAGTGAGAGTTTCATTACACGGAATCATTTTTAGATTTAACCTAGTGTGTTGACCTTAAAAATAAAATAATATGACTTGACTCTGCAAAAAATAAAATAAAATAATATGACTTGACTCTGCAAAAAATGTGAGGGGTAAAGTGGCCAGTGAAACCAGGCAAGAACACAGTACACATGATAGATGTGGTTTGTTTTTGTTTTTGTTTTATTTTTGGTAGTCAAAATTTTGGAAGCATGAGCCAGAAAGGAAATGAAAAATAAAGATCGAGAAATGGGCTTAAATTTAGAATTCAAATTTAGAATTGGAATAAAGAGAGCTAACTACTTAGTCACCAAATACTCCAAAGCAATTTTACAAGTGATGGAAAGTTTTGAGCCTGTGATTAAAACTTTACAGGGAATTTATTGATTGAGTTTCACAAATTAAATGAAGTATAACCAGCACTTTACATGCACAATTTTAACTCTTGGAATGCTTTTGTGAATCAGGTATTATATCGTTTTTGCAATTGAGAAAATTGGCTAAGAGAACTTCTAGGCTCACTTGGATGATAAAGTTGGAACTTGGATTTAAAACTTTCTAAGTCTGATTGCAAGGCTTATGATATTTCCACTGGATCTCATTACATTCTTTAGAAGCTGACTATGCTAATTTGTAAGGGAAACAAATGGTAGTCCAATTAGTTATAGATAGAAAAAAGGAGAGATTAGCTATTATGACTTTTATTTCTGGATTCCTTCTGTTAAAACAAGGTTTGGTTTATGATAATGGATTGAATATGAAGTTTAAGAAAGAAAACTGGAAGTTTAACATGAAATATTTGGGTGCAGTGGGGCCTGCTGTGAAGAACATAGATGTTAGAGTTCTATGAACATGAATTTAGTCTTCATATCTATAGAATGGAAAATAATATCTTGCCTGTAGGATTTTTATAGACGTAAGTAGCTTAAGTACTTGGGAAAATGTCTGGCTAATGCTAAGAGATCAATATATGATAGCTGTCATTTTCCCATCTTTTTGCCCACTGCTCTTGGGACTGAATGCAACCTAGATGGTTTTTGTGCATGTAGGAAGTAGAAATAATTAAGGTAAAGTTAATAAGAGTCAGATCAATTGGGTGACAGCAAGACAGAGGATAGAAGAACATCAGGCTGTGATATTGAAAAACATAATATCAGGTAAGACAGAAAATTTTACTGAACTTGGTCATGGCCACTGCATGACTACCATACCTAGCTCCCAGCAGTAGAAGAATATGCAGAGCGGGATGCCATCCAGGATAACATGACCTAATTCTGATTCTTGCCCTTCCCAATTAGCTTTCCATAGAAAGGACTAGGAGCCACCTGATGGAAACAAGTCGGTGTTTTGGTACACAGATATATTACTTTTCATGAGCATTTTACATTCTACACATCACTGTATTAGTGTGCATTGTCATTGCAAATATTCCTGCAGTATCACTCCAAATGTTTCTGGTCGCAATTTTATACATATGAATTATTTTCCATAAACTTTTTAGGTTTCCAAAGCAATGTCTGAGAAAAGTTACAAAATCCTGTGCTGGCTACTAAGCTCTTGATTCTGAGCTCCAAATCCACCTTTCCAGATTCCAGTGAGGCTGCTGCTGAAACTGCAAACCATGTCTAGCTTGGCCAGCGGTCCCATCAGGCTCCACACAAAGAGGGCGCTACATGCAGACTGAGAAGCTCTAGAAAGGACTTCCTCCTTCTGCATTAACTGTTGATTTCCTGCTCCAGTCAGCATTGCCCTACTCTTTCTTTCCCTTGGCAGTGGCAGTTTGTGGAAATGGAAGGTGTTCCAGATTGAATTGTTTCCATTACTGGCAGAACCGGTTCATGGGTTCACCAGCCCCCTTTGAGACATCAGTATCAGACACCTGATACCTCGGTCCCCTGCCAGATGTTTGGGTTCCAGCTCCACACAACCGGATGGCCAGGGGAGTACCACCCCCTTTCCAGAGGTCTGAGTTTCACTCCATGAGGCCCTTCCCCCAAACTTTTAAATTTTTTCATTGCTTTCTCAATTCTTTTTTTTTTTTCTTAATTAACATATAATGTATTATTTGCTTCAGGAGTGCCGGTCTGTGAATCATCAGTTTTACACAATACAAACATTAGAGGTACTAAATCATAGGCTCTAAGGGGGGAATTAGGAATTGAGTTTAACATTCACCCCTGATAAAGATAATAGTTTAAAATAAATTTGGAGAACATTTCTCAGTGGTGTGAAATAAATTTATTCTTTCTTGAATACCTGAGAAAGTATTTATAGTGAATCATATGCTCTTGCCTTCATGGAGTGAATTTACTTCTTTGATATGAGCAGGCTCCTTCCCAGTAGTCAGCATATCCTTGGACACTTAATACCAATGGGTACTTAATACCTTGGCAAATTGCTTTATAACCATATCATTAGTTATTCATAGAATCTGTAAGTAATATCTACTTTGAGTTTATTCCAAGGTCTTTGATAAGGTCGATAAAAGTTAAATCATGAAACTGTACACTGACACAATAAAGGGTTTTACTCCCTTCTTTAAAATAACATTTTATTTTAAACAGCAGAGACACTTTTGAAAATATTCTAGGAGACCCACAAGAAAACGATATATACAATGAAGTTATAGAAACTAAAATGTCTCTAAATATTTTCTATGGAGTTGATAATTTTCATTAATAAATTGGCAGAGCAAGAATAAAGCCCATAAAATTAAAAACATATGATATGCAAAATGGACATAGAGATTTTAATTATAAAAGCATAATGGAAACTTCTTTCCCTTTTGAATATGGAAACATGTATATATCTCTCACCTTTTCTCCTCCCTACATGATCATCTTGGGCTGACAACTATGATATGATAATTTATGGACTGAAAAATGACTGAGCTTGCTATGGGTTATAAAATAGTACTTAAGCTACAAAGGTAGTGGGTCAGTTAGTGACCTCATTATTCCATCTTGACTTTTAAAGCAACACTTTGAGCAAACAGAACAAGTCAAAGTCACTCTCCAAGAATTGGGAATGTTTTAAACCAGGTGGTTCAAGATCTTTGATTGAAGGCATCTGCTTCAGATTACGCTAGTTTCCAGAGCAGAGACCTAGATACCTAGGCATTGCACTGGATTCAGATTTGTTCTTTTTTTTTTTTTAATTTTATTTATTTGACAGAGAGAGAAATCACAAGTAGGCAGAGAGGCAGGCAGAGAGAGAGAGGAAGAAGCAGGCTCCCCACTAAGCAGAAAGCCCAATGCGGGCCTCTATCCCAGGAACCTGAGATCATGACCTGAGCTAAAGGCAGAGGCTTTAAACCACTGAGCCACCCAGGCACCCCAGATTCGTTGTTATAACAACTCTCCACCCAACTCCTCCAGGCTCTCTTTGCACATTATGGACATTAATGCTATCATAGCATACTCAAACCAAAAACTGGAATGCGTACTCCTCCGTACTTTTGGAGCTAATCTGGGAAAAAGGCTAGGATAATAGTCACAATTCCCTTCTCTTATCACTGTCTGATACTGGCACATTCTACCACTCCTAGTTCACTGATTCATTGTTTTGACTTGCCATCACTCCTATCTGAAATAAAGATCCTTGGACTTATATTACAGATCAGAGAATTTTAGACCTTCTTTAAGCAAATATTCCAGGTCTTTTTGAACATTGAACCAAATATTAATGAAAAGAAAATATATAAACATCTAGAAATAGATTAGGTTATAGAGGATATGTTCTTTTTGGTTTCATTTAACATGTTTTGAGCATCTTTCATTTGCCTCTGGACTCAACATTGAGGTTACAGACGCGGCTCCTCAAAAAGACATCCTCTGAGTCAATTTTTTTCTCAGTGAGGCAACTGATAGCATTTTGGGTGGGATACTTATTTGTGTTTGCCATATCACAGAATATTTAGCATCCCTGGCCATTGTCAATTAAAAACCTGTCTATTCTCTTCTATTGTTTTGACTACCAAAAGGAGGACACGCATTGTTGACATAAGACATGTGCTGCCCTTGAAAACCAATACACTTGAATTTTATTCTATGATAATTTAAATATGATTTCAGTTGCATAATTTAAGAGTCAAGAGGATCATCATTCCAAAATCTATTGTATCTTTTTTTCCATCCAAGAGTTTTCTTTTCTTTGTTAACACCTAATTCCTTCACCTCCTTTCTGGGCTAGCATCTCAACTTCGTCACATTCACGGTAGGATGATTTCCAGAGTGGTTGAGCTTTCTCTTGGAGACTAAAAGCTTCCTGTCAGTTTCCTGACAAAGGAACTTTTTAATTCTTCCTCTTGCAGAGCTGTTCTTTACTACTTAACTACCCACTAAATTCCAATTTCCTGTCTGAGGCAAGCCTTCAGTTCTCCATTAATTTGCCAAGCACAGATGAGTAGTAGGCCCTGAGTCATCAAGGAATTTCCAGTTTGGTTACCAGAGTTAACCACTTCCAAGACAGTCTTTTATGAATCATTTTCATTTTGACTTTCCTTTCTCTACTCCATTAGATGTTCCTTTTCAATCACGTCACCTTGGTT
Organism: Spilogale gracilis; assembly: GCA_004023965.1. Classification (NCBI taxonomy): domain Eukaryota; kingdom Metazoa; phylum Chordata; class Mammalia; order Carnivora; family Mephitidae; genus Spilogale; species Spilogale gracilis. Next base: position 57,594 of record PITA01009135.1, on the reverse strand, counting down.
TTATAACAAAAATTGGCATCCCACTTCCAATGACTGTAGCAGACCAATTCTACCTAAAATAAGAATTGTTTCCTTATACATGGACAAAAATAAGCCTTCGCAGAAAGCTGTTATGTGTCTGAAAAGCTTGAGCACAGAGTATTTATTTTAGCTAAGAGAATGTGGGCATGCCCTTTTGTTTCCCTGTGTCTCTAGTTTATAGGAGGTAGAGGGCTAGGTAGTCTCTAAAACATCTAGTGATGCTATGAGTCTAGACTAAATGCTAAAGGAAGTTGAGCAATTTTTGTCTGTGAAGCAGGACACAAGTGACACCTATATTTTAATTTCTAGGGTATAGTGTGAACTTAGACACACATAGTTACTGAGTAGTCATTGGGTTACAATGACCAGGATAAGGTATATAAGAGAACTAATATAGAAAATGTGCTGGCTTTGCTTCTGAACTATACTTCTAGAAGATTCTCTGGATTATAAATCTTTCTTCAATTTATACTTTGCACAGCCTCCTGTAGCTATTGCCCAAGCTCCAGTGTGCATGTAAGTTAGACAGATGCTTGAGTGGCTCCAAGATAAGGCCCTCTTATGTGAGGGCCAATATGTTCCTGATAATATGTTTATAAATCAAATCAATTTCTGACTAGGACAGAAAAAAGAAAAGGAATATCAAATGCAAATTAGTTGCATATTCAATGTTTCAAATCACTATCCATAACCATCTGTTTAAAATGATAAAGCTATTCATATTTATGAATATTTTTAACTTATTTGCTTTCAAGTAATTAAACATTTTATACCTACTTTAGTATATATTTGAGCACATGTTTAAAAAAAACTCAGAGACATGTAGGTATAATAAATAATAAACAAAGAACATTTAGGGCTATAGAGGTATATTCATAAGTAGATTTGTGACCATACATTAAGTGACATACAAAACTTTAACTCTATTATTACATGAAATCCATCCTTACTATTCCTTTATGAAATACATACTTTTTATGTTATACATACATATATATATGATATATATATATATATATATATATATATCAGTTTTTTTCTGAAGTGTTTCTTTTAAAATTTCCTTTACTGAAAAATGCAAGAAGAAATCCAATTAAAATAAAATTTGACATTTCAAAAGTTCAGATATAACTATTAGGAAATATAGGAGATCCATTTCTTATATGTTGGGAGTGTTTTCAGTGCTGATTCACTGCAGGTTAAGAAGATGTTGACACATCATCTGTTCCTGACTCAGTGACCCCTCATCTTACACAGAATAAAACCAAAGCACTTACAGTGGCTTCCACATACCAACACGATCAATCTCCACAGTTGACTTTCTGACCTCAATCCTTTCTTTTCCAGACACTCACTCCATTCCAACCATACTGATCACCCTCTAATCTCTCCAGCTTCATGTGTCCTCTTGTCTTAAGGCATTTGTCCTGGGCATTTCCTCTGCCTGAAACTACTTTTTCTGGCTAACTCTCTTATGTCCTTTTAGCATTTGCCTGACTATTGCCTTTCAAACGAGGACTATATCTTTTACTGTAACCTATCCTGTACCCAGGTCCTTCAAATCAACAGTCAAGATAGAGCCCACCCTGTTCTACTACTTGCCACTTCCCAGGACATTTAATAGCTTATAAAAAGGCCATATGATTCACTTACATATTTAGTTTATCGTGTGATGTTTGTCTGTATCCTGATAGAATGTAAACAGCCAAAAGCAATAGTTACTGCTGTGGTCTGAAGGTTTGAGTCCCACCCAAATTCATATTTTGAGATTTAATGCACTATGTGATGGTATTTGGAGGTGGAGCCTTTAGGGAATAATTGGGTCGTAAGGGTGCAGCCCTCATGAATGAGACTAATGCCCTTATAAAAAAGGCTCCAGAGAGCTCTCTTGCCCCTGCCATCACATGAAAACACCGTGAGAGCTCTGCAGGCACAGCTTGAAAGAAGGCCTTCCTCCAGCCATCTGGAACCCTGATCTGAGATTTCCAGCCTCCAGAACTGTGAGAAATACATTTCTTTCATTGAAAGCATTCTGTTTGTAGTTTGCCGTTGTTATTTCATTATAGCAGCCCAAAGAGAATGACAGTTGTTTATCTGCTTTGTTCATTAATGTGTCCCAATCACTGAAACAATTATTTGTTCACACTCAACACCCAAAAAAATAGTTGATTTTTTGAAGAGAAATAACATAATGATAAAGATGATGATGGTGGTGGTAGTGGTGGTGAAGATAATGATGACGTTTTCTACCCTGGGCTAAACCATTTACTTTTGTAATTGTTCCAACCTCCCCCTAAATACTATAGCACATAGATATTGTAATTCTTATGTTATCAATGAAAAAAAATGTGGCTGGAGAAGTTAAGGAATTTGTCTCAAATTAAACACCTAGTAAGCTGGAGGAACTAGGATTGGCATCTAGATCTGTCAGACTTCAAAGTCTAGGCCCTTATATTATGCTCTAATTTCTCAATAATTTTTCAATTTCATACTTGGCTGCTGAAAAATAATGGAAATAAATTTATTTTATATGAACAATATATCACGTATACTGTAACATAGTATATCATATGGCCTTTCACCAATGCGTTTTATTTTTGGGCAGTTATTCTGGCCCTTGAATTTATAAAATATTTATTCCACTTCTACTCACTTTATAAAAACTCTGTGAATTAATTGTTATGAATATCCTGTGAAAGTCTATCTGCACAAATGAACTATTTGGACATGAAGCATGTAGAGTAAAAACTTTTATTAACTCAGCTTGCTTGATAACACAAATCACAAGTAAAAAATTATGGGAGATGAGGGAACAATACTGTTAAAGGAAGGAACATAAAAGTCTAAAGATTCCAAGTGGCTAAGTTAAACAATTTAGACAAACTAGAAATGTAATCGTTATTATCAACAAGGAATATATGCTATGAAGGGAGATGGAGATAAAAAAAGGAAATGTGCATAAAATTAAGTAGATAGAAAATATTCCCGTTGTGAAGTATGACATTCCTACTAGTTAAATTCATGAGATCTCTTAAGTTTGCTCATTTTTTTTTTTAAGATTTTATTTATTTGACAGAGAGAAACACAGCCAGAGAGGGAACACAAGCAGGGGGACTGAGAGAGGGAGAAGCAGGCTTCCCGCCGAGCAGGGAGCCCGATGTGGGGCTCGATCCCGGGTCTCCAGGATAGTGACCTGAGCCAAAGGCAGTCGCTTAAACAACTGAGCCACCCAGGTGCCCCGAGTTTGCTCATTTCTTAAATTGTTGGTGAAAATAGTATCTACCTCCAAGAGTTGTTTAGAGAATAAAATGAATTCATATATTCAAAATGATTAGAAACAGAGTCTGGCAAGCATAAATGTTTTCTATAACCCTTTTATGATTTTGATGGGCTGAAATATATCTCTCTTTACTTTCCGATATGGAACTCAATTACTCATTGAATGATTTGACTTCATATCTACTTAGTGGGCAGATTTGATTACCAGTCAGGTTAAGATTTTCATCTGTCCTTTTTCTTCATTTTTCCCTCTGTAGCATCTGAGAATAGATGGAAACATACAACATCACGATAGAGGAAGGAATAGTCTATTACCTGAATACTGTCCTCCAAGTCTTAACTGTCTTTTGTACTTAATGCCTCCTAGGCTCTGGGCGTGCATTAACCTCCATGCAAATATCTATGGTCTAACAGTAGTTACCTTTTCCCACACTGCATCCCCTTCCTGAAGACCTCAGATTCTTCCTAGTTACCAGCTCTCTCAGCACACTTGAGTTCATGGAAGCTACAGAAATAACTTAGTGCACTGCGTGCCATGAGCAGAAAATGGGGATACAAAGCATCAGTCCGGGCTCTTTCTCTGCCTAATTACACAATGTCATTATTTCTGCTCTAATAGGGCCACCCCATGTGGTCATGGAGCACACTATGTGGTGACCTCCTCTCAGAAACCCCAAATGATAAGCAGTACACAAGCCTCCTCTGCCTTCACCCTCTCCCTCCATGTGTGGTTCCTACCTCCTTGCTCTGCCACACTTGGCCAAAGCCCCTGCAGTGATGCCTTTACTGAGGGAACTGAGGAGTCATTGAGCCCTGAGGCCTCAACCTGTTCAGTCCTAATAATGTTATCAGAGGCTCTTGGTCTCTCACTGGAAAGAATTCAAGGATAGAGCTGACACAGCTTGTGAGTTGTGAGCAACATAAATGAGAGAGAGTTTCTTAAAGGGAGAGTATACTCTCCAATGTAAGTGGGAGAGAGAGAGAGAGAGAGAGAGAGAGAGAGAGAGAGAGAGAGAGAGAGAGAGAAAACTTGTACACGTGCACGAGCTGTGAGCTGCATGCCCTGGGGGTTAGCTTCTGTATTTTACTGACAATTGTTAACCAGGGGGTAGAATATTCATTACTTGGGAGAGGGATTTCTTGGAAGCAATATTTCACACTATTTTTCCTTCTTTGGGCAGGGACTTCTTGTTAAAGCACTGACCATCTTGGGGGTGTGATGGGGGTGACAATCCTTGTGGAGTGCTACTGGGACAGGCCTCCGACTTTCCCGTCACTGACTATGGCTCCTCATTGCTGGATTCCAGGTATCCCGTTAGAACCTAACTCACTTGCCTCTAATAGTGTTGCTGACTCTTATCTCAGGGAGCCAGACAGCACATTAAATCCAGTTTCATTCCACTCAGATCTCCCAGCGAGTGCTTTTCTCTCTCTTACGTGGAGATAACTTCCTTACATTGTTTCTTGTATCATCTTCTATGTCCTGTGGCTAATAATTAATATTAATAATAAACAATCTCAAGGCACTGAATCAGATTTAGATTTTGAAATTTCATAAGAAAAATTTGAATGTGCAAGTCTCTTTTCTGGTTAAGTCATGAGTTGAACATTGACCCCTCTGTCAACCTTTCTAGGAGAAAGTGTTAGGTGACAGGAGTTATCAGGAATCAAAATATATAGGATATTAGTTCAAAAACAGTTTAACTCTTCACAAAAGTAAGAAAAGGGAAGGAAACGTTTTACTAAGCATCTGTTACTGTTTCTCAGGGTGTTAAAATTTTAATGGAATATTTAATGTTTATCAAATGAGTCATAAAGTGAACAAGAAACTATTTTTTATGCTTACTGCATTGTATTATATTTAAATAACAGTTCTGGCATGATGGGATTCTGGTTCTGGTTCCAAGGCTCTCCTTCACATCTTGTGATTCATTAGCAGTCACAAGTCGTCTCTATTTATTCTGTCCTTGACTATTTGTCTCCTTGTGACTTTTGTTTTGGATTACATCTATGCCAAACTAGCAGGAAAGGAAATTTGTTTGTTCCTTTTTTCCCCACTAATTTTAATAAACATCCCTTTTAAAATTTTAATTTCCCCCATCTTCCTATATATTGAGCTTTTTCATACTATGTGTTCTACAATCTTGTCTTTAAATAATAATTACAAGATTCACAGTATCTTTATATAGTGATAACTCCAGTCATCAGGAAAAAAAAAAACCCAAACATTTCTTCAAAAACTAAAAATACAGTAATGTTTATCAAAATCATTTAACTTTTATTGGTTTTGATTTTCTTTTCTTACTTCCCAGGATCTATAGATATGTTTTGGAACCTCAACCTGCAACAAAGAACATAACCTACTTTTTAAAATGCTTAAAACCCATATAGAATTCCAGTTATTTACTATAAAAATCTACCGGTTAAAACTCCTTGTCATGGGCGCCTGGGTGGCTCAGTTGGTTAAGCAACTGCCTTCGGCTCAGGTCATGATCCCGGAGTCCCGAGATCGAGCCCCACATCGGGCTCCCCGCTCGGCGGGAAGCCTGCTTCTCCTTCTCTCACTCCCCCTTCTTGTGTTCCCTCTCTAGCTGTGTTTCTCTCTGTCAAATAAAAAAAATCTTAAAAAAAAAAAAAATGGGTGAGCCTCATCCAATCCACTGAGGGCCTGAATAGAACAAAAAGGCAAACTAAGGGGGGATTTGCATTCTTTACCTGTATCTAAGCTGAAGGTTTTTTTCCATTTTTTTCCGACCTTTGGATGTGGAGTGGAACTAACTGACGGAGACTCCAGCTTGGCCATGGCAGATCCTGGGACTTTCAGCCTCTGTTAGGTGCATCCAACACCTGTTGAACCACAAGCTTCAGGATTCTTTTTCTTTGTTCTCCAATTAACAAGAGTGTTGTGGAACACCTTTGGAATCAGTGCTACTGCATGAATGTACATTATATGCAGTGCTTTAAAGCTAGACATGCTTTTATCATGCTAAGGCTTTACAGATAAAGTAGGACTAGATTAAAATCTGCAAGGGAATAGGTGGGATGACTATAATCATATCATGGTAAGTGGAGAGGCCACTTTTAAGAAACAGGTGCCTGGGTAGCTCAGTGGGTTAAAGCCTCTGCTTTCGGCTCAGGTCATGATCTCAGGGTCCTGGGATCGAGGCCCATGTCAGGCTTTCTGCTTAGCAGGGAGCCTGCTTCCCCTTCTCTCTGCCTGCCTCTCTGCCTACTTGTGATCTCTCTCTGTATCAAATAAATAAGTAAAATCTTTAAAAAAAAAAAAAAGAAAACAGAAAGAAAGAAACAGGCTTAAGCAGTAGAAGGCAGAAAGGGCCCCAGTGAGCATCGGGCTAAATCCAGACAAGCCCCTCAGGTAACCCACCTCAAAATAGCCATAGGTCCTAACTGACCAATAGGCTATTTACAACCAGGCACAGTTACCAAAAAAGGGGGAAATTCCATACATCCCCATACCTCCTCATCTTTCCCCTTTAAAAACAACCCCCACTCACTGCCTTGGTCTTTGCGTTGCTGCCTCCCTTGCCACTCCTTTCAGGGTAGTCAATTAACTCTTACATCTTTTGTTCTGCCTTGGGTGAGTCCTTTCACTTCCCCTACCATCAGCTTACAACCAATCATGGCCCCACATCTGAGGGCCCCCATCAGATCGCACAGTAAGGATTGTCTAAAACTAACTGGGAAGAGAAAGCAGATATGCTTGGAGCAGAAGAACTTGAAACTTTGTACTGCCGAGGGGGAACCTAGGAATACTTGTTACCCATGCATGAAGGAAAAGGATCATAAAGGCAAGAACAGAAGGAATTCCTTTGCATTTTGAAAAGCTTGCCTGCTTCACACATATTTCCTAGAACCACCTAGTGAGAACCGCCTTCCATAATCTGATTATTTCACTCCCTTATATTAAATTTTTCAGTGGTCCATATTATTCAATGATAACATGTCCCTTCACCATGTGATTTTCTGGCTCCAGAAGCCCATTGAAAATATAGGTGATAATTTCTAGAAAAACATGAAAATTCAAGGACACTTACTCTGTAGCTAAATCCATTCACTAGTTGAAAGTAAATGGTTGTGATCATTGTAACTAAGGAAAGAAATCCAGAATTTGAGAGTCATATTAAGATACAAGTGAACACCAAAGATGAGTAGAAACTTTTTTTAAGATCTTATTTATTTATTTGAGAGAGAGTGTGTGTGTGTGCATGTGTGTGTGCATGTGTGTGTGCGTGTGTGTGTGTGTGTGTGCAGGTGTGCATGCAAGCCAGGGAGAGAAGGAGAGAGGAAGAGAAAGATGCCCCACTGAGCAGGGAGCCGGGTTTGAACCCAAGAGCCTCAGATCATGAGCTGAGCCAAAGGCAGCGGCTTAACTGACTGAGCCACCCAGGCCCCCTAGATGAGTAGAAACTTTATTTAGTGAGATGATGGCCTTTCCTGAGATGAATAAGTGTGGCAAATATGCAATGCTGGGTTATTTGTTGTTGATCAGATGGTGGTAACGCACAACCCACCCATCAGGCTATCCCCAAACCTCCCTCTGATGCTTACCTCCACTCTGGCACATGCCTTCCTTCATCCATTTTCTTTAAACCCAGACTTCAGTCATAGATCGGCTAAGGTTAATGTATGAGGTGTGGCTCAGGATGGGCTGAGCATTTATCTTTTGCAGATTTCTTGGTAATAAAAATAGGTACAAGCTTAGAGTCTGAATTTCAGAGGACATAAAAGTCACTATGTTAAAATAGCTTATCGGAATGACTGCCTCACAACGATGTCTTCTACTTCCTCCTGTCCAAATATCTTCTGTCCTACTCAAAACAGCACAATAAATAGTTCCTTCTTGAAGCCTTCCTTGCCTTTTAAGTCTGAGTTGACTGCTTTCCTTTGGGTTCTCATCTCACAGTACAATGCATGCACATAGAGCACAACACAAAACATAAATGCTGACATTCTCTCCCCTAGGACACTGGGCCCTCCTTTCAGGCACAGGGTAAATTTTATTAAACTGCATATTGCACACCTAGCACTGTGCCAACCAACTAGTGGGCACTCAATGGAAATGCATCATAAAATGATTAAATAATAGCTCTACAATAGAAAGAGCTCTTAATTCACCAGGATTAAACTATTGGATTAGAAATAATTTACTTGACAGTGACTTCAGAAATACCTATTTCCTTGCCTTTGGTAAAACTGATAGACAAAAAGATAATATTCAGATTTATGACGTAGCTATAATTTAGTCTTAAATATACAAACATGGGCGAAAATGTGTAAAGTTGATGTTCCATTTATGAAAATATGAATTAGGATTTTGTCAAGTAAGAAAATAAGCAATTCAAATTCCTATGATTCAGAGTACCTAAGACTTTATTTGAGTGATTTTATTAATTAGCTTCAATTTATATTAAAGAAGAATAAATGGATGAATTTTTATCTAAACCTAAACTTAAAAATTCTAAACAGAGCTTCCTGAGTTGAAATTACTGTGTTGTTCTATATTCCTTATTGAAAACTGACAGTTCATGAATAATATCATCACATTTCAAAATGTTAATTAGCTAATGGTTTAATGGGCTCTTCCTCCAAAAACCTGTGGCCTCCTAACGGCATTTCTTTACTCATTAGTTGCAAAAATAGCAAGAGACAAACTATTCGTAACACATGGACCCTATTTCTGTGGCCAAATCCCACTTACAAAAATACTTTAGTATTAATAAAAACAACAGTTTACATTTTATAGAAATTTACTGGGAAAAATACACTTATGCACAGACTTAATTCTAACCTAATTCTCGCAAGATACATAATGGCCAGGGCTGCTATTGTCAATCCTAAAGCCTGTTTCTCAAGATGAGAAAATGATTTCCGTCTTAAAAGCAGACATAAAAATAAGTGAAACTGTTAATGAAACCCACAGCTTTTCTCTGTACCCTTCAGAATAGAAAATGAAAGTCAGCAAATGATGGAAAACAATTCTTTTATTTATAGTCTAAATTCAGAGATGCATCCTTAGGAAAGACTAAGCTAAATGTTATACTACCTAAAAACCACACAAGAATAACACTTTCAAGGTAGTGTAAGAAATGTGTTTGTTGAGCTATGGCTCCAAATGTGGAGTTTTCACCAGCAATTATCCTTAATCCTGACACATCAAACATGTTCCTTTTTCTCTTTTTTAATATTTTAATCAGGGCATCTCATTTGAGCTGGGATTTAAAAAGTTTCAGAACTATTCCTGCCTTGACACAAAACTTTATGTGTTTGTTATGACTATAACAAGTAAGGTTTTTATAATCCTCTGTTTCAGGGCAGAACTGCAAAAAGTAGCTTTTGATGTTTGGTATTATTATTTGCTTTCTTTTTTTGGCAGTTAACCTTGGTATCCTAGTGTGTTTTTTCAAACACTGGAGTAATAACATAGTTTCCCAAAATTTGGCTACTGGTTTAGAACAAAGAAGTTGGATATTATCTAAATGATTCCCTATTCAGTAATTTCTTCATTTTAACATTGTGTGGATAAATTTTCATTCTTAATTAACTCTAAAAAAGAAAATGTTTCATTAATATGTGTTATTAACATAGGAAAAAGGTAGACACAAATTGTCTCAGGTGAGTTTAGCAGCAAATGTAGAATTTGCCCCAACAATAATTCTAATTCTTAAATTAAAAGATTATTGACTTCAATGCACTTATAATTTGAAAAGGAAATAAAAACTTGTCATCCTTCATCCAAAATATCACCTATGACACTGCATTGCTCTAGGAATCTAGTTTTAGTTTCTGTGCATATTATGTGACTATTTTTTTCTGTTAGTTTGTCTTACTCATCATTTACTATAATTCCAATGTCCTATTTATTTAACACGATACTTAAAAAGAACTATGTCTGTTCAGTAAGTTTTGGGGGTCATTTCACTGAAAAATTAAGAATGGATTGTATCTTGCAAAGATATAGGGCCGATTATGTATCACATATTTTATAAAAACGTTAACTTACAATTTAGGTTAATTTCTTATTTAATCTAATCCTTAATTTTAGATGTCTCCAAACTAATGCATGGTAAAAATTTAAAAATTGTAGTGAAATATAAATGAATTTATCTTTTTTTTTAAAGATTTTATTTATTTATTTGACAGAGAGAAACAAGCAGCAGGAGTGAGAGAGGGAGAAGCAGGTTTCCTGAAGAGCTGGGAGCCTGATGTGGGGCTCAATTTCAGTACACTGGGGATCATGGTCTGAGCCGAAGACAGACGCTTAAGGACTGAGCCACCCAGGTGCCCCTAAATGAATTTATCTTAAACAAATGTAATAATTGCATATAAACTGAGCACATTAAGTCTCCAAACTCATTTATACATTCTGACAAACTTACCAGTTAGGGGCCCCATTTGACAAAAGAAGAAACTGAGGCCTGAGGAAGTTAAACAGATTGCACCAACTTAGTAAATACCTGAGCTAACATCTGAACCCGATTACGACTAAAACATAAAAACCCTTGTTTAGAACCACTTGTTAGAAGACTGATAATTTGGAATGTACCTATTAGCTGTATGGATTGTTCAGAAACAAATGGCAGAATTCTGAATATGACTGCATCAAAAATTACCTATATATCACTTTGGATACATTGAGCACTAAGAGTCAGTATCCTCATTCATAAAATGAAAGTATTTAGCCAAATTCAATTAAAGCAGCATTTTCAAAAACATAAACACAGCGCCAGATTAACCATGCCCATTCTTTTGATGGTGAGCATTCAAAGTGACAATTGGCAATAAAAGTGATTTACACAGGTGAGCATGTCGGCATTTTGGTGTTTCGAAACTCTGCTAATGCTTTCCCATCAATACCACTGCCTCTTATGAATTAGTGCAATATGCAATTATGGGACCACAAAACCCCCCAAAACACTGAGCCTGAGAAACTCCTGTAAGATAGAATAAGAACATACTTCAATACTGGCAAAGGAATAACAAACCTGATGTGCTTTATCAGTTTACGGGAAATTTTTTTAAAATAGCTTAGATTGTCTGCATAAACTTGGTCAGTTATGATTTTAGCTGTTTTTCAAATGACATTAGAATAATAACAATTATTTTTTAAAAAATTTTTATTTATTTGACACACAGAGAAAGAACAACTGGGGGTGAAAAGGCAGAGGGAGCCTAATATGGGGCTGAATTCCAGGACCCCGGGATCATGACCTGAGCTGAAGGCAGATGCTTAACCAACTGAGCCACTCAGGTACCTCAGAATAATAGCAGCTATATCTAGATCCTAACTAGAAGAGAAGTAGCTTATCACCAATGTGACAAGATCTTCACAAATCTTGCATCTTATTTTTTTTAAGATTTTATTTATTTATTTGAGAGAGAGAGAGTGAGAGAGAGAATGAGAGGGGAGAAGGTCAGAGGGAGAAGCAGATTCCCCGTGGAGCTGGGAGCCCGATGTGGGATTCCATCCTGGGACTCCAAGATCCTGACCTGAGCCAAAGGCAGTTACGTAATCAACTGAATCACCCAGGTGACCACAGATCTTGCATCTTATGGGAATGGTGGGTGATGCATTCACTCCACCATTTTTGTTCAGATTTTCGTTTGGGGTGTATTTTTGTTGGATATATCTCAGAATGGATGCAGGGACATAGGATATTTAACTACTTTTTCTGGATACTTCCAACAATTTCTAATATGAATATTTGAAATTAACTCTTTTGGCAGTAAGAAAACTGTCATTACTTCCCTTGAAATCCTTGAAAATATTTGGTATGTAAAAATTTTTTTTCCCCTCTTAGTCATTTCAGGGTTTGGATTAGATCAGTATAATGTTCAGTGGTATTTTTTTGTTGATTAAGATTCTTCTGACATTTTTTGGTCATTTGTTATCCTCTTTATGAAGTATTTTCAAGTGTTTAGACCATGTTTATTTAAAGATTTATTTATGTATTCGAGAAAGAGAGAAAGAGAGAGCACAAACAGGGAGAGGGGCAGAGGGAGAGAGAGAGAGAGAATATCAAGCAGACTCCATCCTGAGTACTGAGCCAGACTTGGGGCTCAATCCCGTGACCCTGAGACCAGAACCAGAGCCAAAACCAGGACTCTGTTGATTAACCAACTATGCCACCCAGGTGCCCCTAGCCCATTTTTCCATTGTATTGTTTAATTACTATCGATCAGTAAATATCACTTATAGATTTTGGATATAAAATGTAAGTCAAATGCATGTTGAACAAATATATCCTCAGAATCTATAATCTGCCTTTTTTCTCTCCTACTACTGTCTTGAATAACCATAAGGTATTAGTTCTAATATAGCCAAATTTATCAATAATTTGCTCTATGGTTAGTGCTATTTGTGTCTTATTTAAGAAATATCTGTCCTCATATAAATGACAATGTTATTGTCCTTTATTTTTTCCCTTATAGCTTGTTTGCAATTCACATTTCAGTCTGCACTCAATGTGAAATTGATTTTTGTAGATGAAAGGCACAAAAGAATCTTTTTTATCTCTATCATTATACTAAAATCACTGTTGTAATCATTACAGCTTTATAGTATGCCTTAATTCTAGCAATATAAATCCTCATTTGTTCGTTTCATCAAATTGCCTTGGTTCTTTTTAGGTCTTTGCATTTCTCATGAATTTTTAAATCATTTTATCAATTTAAAAGCAAAGCAAAACAAAACACAAAACCCAGCTGTGTATTGCGTTGAGTCTATTTTTCAATTGGGAAAGAAAATGCTATCTGTATAATAAAACATATGATTCATCAACATACTATATCCCTCCATCTATTTAGAACTTTAATTTTCATCATTAATATTTAGCAGTTTTCATTATAGATATTAGTTGCTTTAATTTTATGGATGTCTTGGTAACTGGCATCATTTTTAAGTTCTTTTTTTGAGATTTAGAAATATTTGAATGACTTATATATTGACATTTGTATTGAGCAATCTTGCTAAATTCACTAATTAATTCTAATAGTTTGTAGATTTTCTGTATAATAAATCATATTGTCTTCAATAAGGATACTTATTTCTTCCTTTTCATTTATGCCCTTTATTCCATTATGCACTTTTTGCACTGACACATTAAATAATGATGATTATTGAAGACTGCCTTACTTTTTTCTCAATTGCAGGACAAAGTTCTCAATATTTTATCAAGTGTGATCTTTACTATGAATTTGCTTGTAGATAGCCTTTTTTTTTTTGCTTGTAGATATTCTTTATCAGATAAAGAAATCCACTTCTATTTCTAATTAGTTGAGAGTTTAACATAATTGTGTTCTAAATTAAATGACTTCTTAACATCTATTCAGATGATACTATAACTTCTCTTTTTTTTTCTGTTATACTTACAAATTTGTAAAGAAAGCTAACTCATATAACTAAATAAACTTCATTAATGATGGTATATTAGCCTTTTAATACATGGCCAAATTTGGTTTGCTAATACTAAATTTAAAATTTTGTATCTTTGTTTATGGAAAGAATTTAACAGTAACTTTTATTTAGATTTTAGCAACTTTGTTGGTCAAAATTATATAACCGTGCACATTCCTTTTTGTTCTATTCTCTAAAGATGTAGTATAAAATAAAGCTATTTCTTTCTTATTTATTAAGTGAAATTCATTATTGAAATCAGGGAATCTGGTAGTTTCTTAATAGTAAGGTTTGCCATTAACATCTTTACAGTTTTTTTTTTTTTTTAAGATTTTATTTATTTGTTTGACAGAGGGAGAGAGCCTGTGCACAAGCAGGCAGAGGGGAAGGCAGAAGCAGACTTCCAGCAGTGCAGAGAGCCTAACATGGGCACAATCCCAGGACCCTGGGGTTATGACCTGAGCCAAAGGCAGACGCTTAACCCAGTAAGCTACCCAGGTGCCCCAATACCTTTACAGTTTTTGTAGCTTACAGCTTTGATAGACATCAAAGATACTGAACTAATTTTTTCTATTTCCTTTTCTGTTGGTTTTGCTACATTATTTATTTTAAAAAACATACTTATTTTATCCAAATTGCAAGATTGGCTATAATTTATTTCTAATAAATCACTTGGGAAACTATTTCATGGAAGTAGTTAAATTCTTTTTATTCTATCTATTCAAATTAGAAATTAAAATAATTGCACTAGAAAAATGAAATGGGGACAAGACAGCAGGAGGAGAGGGGGCTCATCATTATGCAAAGAAAATTAAACCAATTTTCAAGATTATTTTGTTGATCTGCCAGAGCAGATCCTGTGTGTGTGTGTGTGTGTGTGTGTGTGCGTGTGTGCGCATGTGTGTTCTTAAAAATATGTTAAAAGTAAATTTGAGACCCAAATGTCATATGATTAAATATGGAAGATTAAACACATGTGTTTCTCTCCTTTTTTCACTTGTGTTTCTCTTTGCTGACTATTCAAGTTCTCCAAATTGTGAATGAACAGGCACAAAACATCAAGAACAGATAGGGTAGTTGAGGCAATGACATAAGAAAAGTTACTTTTAGAAAAGGGAGTTAGGATAGACATGTGGTAACATATTTAGGAAATGTTTTGATGTGTTTCCATCTATCACAGTTTTCATTCCTGATGCACCAAATATCCTCTTTCTTTGCCCAGTGGGATCCTCTTCTAGTGGTCTCCTGCTTACTTTGGATGTGACTAGCTCTGACAACTTCTTTGTTCTCTGGTATGTGAAGGTGGCTCAGATCCATCTTACATATTTTCTGTTCCCAATCTGAAATTGTGGGGTTTTTTTGTTTTCTTGTTTTCTTGTTTTTTTTTTTCCCAAAAAGTCTTAGTTCCTATAAGTTGAAAAGAACTATTTAGAGATCATAATCTGGGCACTCAGTGTGATCATGTCTAGTGAACTGTTCACTTTATCCCAAAATAACCCTATCAGTCCTGTTGGTTTGGTATGACCCATTTCAGGTTCATTCTTCCCAAAGTAGTCTTGCTATTTGGCTCTTCAATCATTCTTGTGTGTTCTATGCATTTCTCTTGGTTGAGTAAATGCTTTAAAGAATACACATCCGTGCCCCCCTGATTTTAGAGATCTGACAACTGAATGATCTCATTGTCATGTTGTTTAGAAACTCTAAGGATTCAATGTCCTGAAGTGTGACACATGAGAGGTTATGAACAGAATTTAGGAAAGAATTTAATGTGATGTTGTCACAGTCCAACATTCTTGGATAAGGACAATGTAAGAGAAGATTATTTTTAACTGTCGTGATGTTACTGTTGATGATAGGATGAGAAAGTCTGTGGTTATTTTTATTCTCACTACAATAAATACTACTTCCTGATAAAGGTTTGTGTTCTTTTTGTTTTTGTTTTTGTTTTTGTTTTTGTTTTGTTGTGTGTGTGTGTGTGTGTGTGTGTGTGTGAACTCTGAAATCTAATTGTCAGCCAATGAATGTACTATGGCTTGTAACTATATTCCCACAAATATGATAAAAACAGAGATTTGGAAGAAATAGCATACATTGTTACTTCTGTAAGAAAATCTAATGATTTCAAGAGATAAAAATGATATCAGTGCTAAAAGAAGATAAAAAAGAACAGAAAATAAAAAGCTGTGAAATAATGCAACATATATCATTCATACATGGTTTTAGAGGACAGATAAATTTGGATTGGAAATCTATCCATTCTATTATTAATTCCTGTATTCATTTATACATCTTCTTCCAAAGATATTGTTTTATAGAAACACATATAGTATAAATATACAAAGAATTACAATGCCCACAAATATCAAATTAAGAAATTATATGAAGAGAAAGTTGATAAGTATTAATCCTTTTTGGACTATGCACAGGTAAAGAATTAAGACTTTCACTTCCATTAATTTACATGAAGAATGTGAACCTGAAGACTTAACAATGAAGATGTTCAACACAATGTTATTGGTCATAGAAGTAATTTGTCTACTGCTGAACTCAGCATAATGAGTTATGAAAATAACTCACCTTCACCTATACGAAAATACTTCAATTAAATGATATATTTATTATAAAGCCACCAAATATCATGTTTTTGAATAATGTTTAATGACATGAAAATACTCACATAATATTAATTTTAAAAATATAATATAAAATTATATTTTAGTACATTTCAAGCCTATTAAAATAATCAAAACCATAAAATTCATAGGAAATGTAATGGGAATTGATCCAAATATCTGAAGTGACTGTTTGTTTTTTAAATATTTTATTTATTTATTTGACATAGAGATACATAGCTAGAGAGGGAAGACAAGCAGGGGAATGAGAGAGGGAGAAGCAGCCTTCCTGCCAAGCAAGAAGCCCGATGCAGGGCTTGATCCCAGGACTCTGGATCATGAGCTGAGCTGAGGGCAGACTCTTAATAACTGAGTCACCCAGGTGCCCCTGAAGGGGTAATTTTGGATGATTATTGGTTGTTTATAGATAATTTAAATTTGTGCTATATTATTTTTTCTATTTTTCAGTGATTTCTATAGGTATTTGCTTTTGTATAATTTTTTTGAGATAAAATTTTAGTGCACCTTTAGAAGGTAATACATGAAATAATTAAGATATATATATATATATATATATACATATAGTAATAAGAAGGACAAATAGGGTAGCAAAATTAACTAAATTAAAAATTTATTAATTAACCCATGTAGCAACTTATAGGAGTAATTAGCAAGCTTTCAAGTATTTTATAGCTGCTAAAATGGACCAAATATTTGGGCTCAGAATTCCTACTAACCAAGTAAACATAAACACAAAAAAATCTATATGTGGTTGGCAGTATAAATAAGTCAAAAGCAAACCAAGTACTCTGAGGAAATGCAATTATCTCTCATAATGGGGTTTAAGAGAATTTCTGTTGTACTTTATAAGACAGTATTGAGTGATACTGCCAAATGGAATAGATAGGATGTCTTTGTTGAATGGGCAGGATTTCAACTAAATCTTTAGATTTGAAAATTTGAATAGATAAAGAAGACACTGGACAGATACATTCCAGACAGAGAAAACAAAAGAAACAAAGCTATAAAATGATGAATGAGCTCAGCATGTTTCAGGTCATTTAAGATGGCAAGAGTAGAGGGTTTAGATTGGAGAGACATTGATAAAGTAAGACATACAAATGTTAAACATAAGGCTCCTGGGGACAGAGATGAATTTGGAGATAGAAAGAGAGAGGTGAGAGAGGGAAAGAAAGGGGAAAAAATACATTAAGTTCCATTAGAGAGGAGTATTTATCAATATATTTTTTTAAAAAAAGTATTGGTCACATTATTGAGAGAAATACTCAAATAAAATTTAATTTTGTGTATTTAGAAAGAAAACTATATAACATCATAAAACAGCTACTATTAACTGACTTTTCAGGGAGTGTTGAAAGTTTTGATTAACCTGTCTGTAATCTTTACAAAATTTTCAAGATGAGAGTATTTATTCCCATTTTAAAAATAAGGGCATTAAATGGTTGAGTCGATTGTCAAGATTGTACAGCAGGTGAAGTGGTAAAGACAAGGTTTGATAGGTGTTCTGCCTAGTTCATTTCCATCTATATATTGTGGTAGCTAAAAATGAAGGCTCTAGGGCACCTGGGTGGCTCAGTTGGTTAAGTGCCTGCCTTTGACTCAGGTCATGATTTCACAGTCCTGGTATTGAACCCCACCTTGGGCTCCCTACTCAGTGGCAAGTCTTCTCCCTGTGTGATCTCTCTCACTGTCCCTCAAATAAATGAATAATATCTTAAAAAATAATTCTTATGCTAAAGAGAAATATTAAAATAAAATGAAGGTTCTGGATTCAGACACATGAGTTTGAATGTTGGCCTATTGGGGCACCTGGGTGCCTCAGCTGGTTAGGCAGTGGCCTTCAGCTCAGGTCATGATCTCAGCATCCCGGGATTGAGCCCCCACTTCCCAGCAACAAATCTGATTCTCCTCCAACTCCCCCTGCTTGTGTTTCCTTTCTTGCTGTCTCTCTCTGTCAAATAAATACAATCCTTACAAATAAATAAATAATTTAAAAAATAAAAATTGCCCATTGACTGTTAAACACCTTGGTATTTCCATTCTGTCATCTTATAAATGAGTATGATAATAAAGTAATATATCTTACAAGTTAACTTTGAAGATTCAATGATTTGTTGTTTATAACATTTCTAAGACAATGCCTGGCACACAGCATTTACCTCTCATTGTGCTTTTCTATCTCTTCTCACTTTGAACCAAACGTGGTGGAAAATACAGAAAAATAAGACTGTAATTTATTACTTTGAAATAAAATATTTAATAAAAATTATTCTCACCTTCAAATCTCTCAATCTCCCCATATTTTTAAGACCTAGTAGAAATATAATTTTTTCTGGGAAGTTTTTTCTGACTATCCTAACACCCACAACTCCCATGGGTTAGGAGCCCCACCTCAGGCTACCATAGCTTGACAAGACTTATTTTGTTTGTTTATGTATCCTCAAATTGTGATAAATTGTAAGTATATAGTAAACACCTTACAAATTATGAAGGGAAATTTTTAATTCGTCATTAGCGTTAAAAGAAAATAAGTTCTTTAAAACTAGTACAGAGTGCTTCCTCAGAACTGAGGTATTTAAACCATAAAATTCCCAGAAAGCTTTTCAAAATTTTATTTTAACACTTAGATAAATAACTTAATATGAATAATGGAAACACTCTGTTATTCCTGGAAGAGCTTCTGGTGCACACAGACATAATATAAAATTCTAATGACATGTAGAAAATTATCTTTACCTGTCTTGAAATTATTTTTTGTTAACAGACTCCAGAATGTTCCTTATCATCAGTGGAAGTACTCTTTTTACACTGTTGTGCCTACAGCCTAATTAGGTATGGACTGGCCATCTATGGTTTTAAGCATGAACTTTATATCATTAGTAGCTTAAGACTTAGACTAAGTTTATAGTAAGGCATTTCTGAGAGAAGAAAAATGTTTTGTTTACTACATATAACTTGTACATTCTTTTCAAACTATATAGGTTACTCACACCTTTTCAGATTATCCTTCAAACATTCAAGCATGAGCAATTCAAAAAAACTTGAAAACCAAGTTTACCCATTCTTAATTACATTGCAATTCTTCACATTGCAGAAAAACAATTTCAGATTCGGGACCCTATATGTTTCATTTAATTTCTGGGAGGAAGAAGTAAAACTTAAAAAAAACCAAAACAAAATAAAACAAAATACCTCCACTCCTGCCTATAAATATGATGTTTTAAGCTTAACAGTCTGTCTTAATTGTGATAGAAAGACACTGAGGACAAAAAATGAAAACAAATTTCTATGACAGGCTGATTGCTTTGAAGTAGTGAAATAAAATAAAAGATTAATGGGAATATGAGAAGGCCTATTATGTATTGGTATGGTTAGTAACAAAGAAGTGAGAGTTTAGTATTTAAATTTTCATCATTAATCTCTAAATACCTAAAAACTAATTGGAACAATTATGATGAGCCTGGGTATTATATGTAAATAATGAATCACTAAGAACAACAACACCACAACCAACAACAATAAAAAAAAACCAACAACAACAACAAACTGAAACAAAGGGTTAAGAGTTGTGTGTGAATTTGGGAAGACTGGAGTTAGGAATATAAGAAATAGGGAAAAAGTGGGCAAAATATGAGTTTTATAGCATACTACATGCTTTTTTAATTTGGAAGTTTTAGTGACTTTTCTTGCTTTATGCTTGGATTTCATGGGTAATATTTAAAAAGTAAATACATACTATTTGAAATAATAGGCAGTCACATGAAATAAACTTTTGAAAAGTAAAGAAAACTTTTGAAAAGTAAAGAAAAAGAAATGAATTTGAAAACAGGAAAAGAGAAATTATATCTTAAAAGTAAGACAAAAATTCAAATAACAATGTATTTTTCATCAAAAAAAAAAAAAAACTATGGGGGCAAGAAAGAAGTGACACATTTTTCAAATGCTGACAGAAAAGAATTATGAGCCCTGAATCTTACATTCAGCAAAAATATCCTTCAGGAATGAAGGGGAAATTAGACATTCTCAGATGAAGGAGAACTAAGAGGGTTTGTCACTTGTAGACCTCCCTTTAAAAAAAGGGAAAAAAGGTAATTCTTTAAACAGAAAGAAAATAATAAAGAAAACATTTTAAAACATCAAGAAAGAACTGAGAATAATGAAAAATGAATATAAATACATTTTCCTTGTTCTTCTGAGTATTTTGAACTACATTTGACAGCATAAAATGTAACATCTGGCATCAATATTTGTAAGGAATATTTAACATTATGAGTAATGAAAGAATAAGGGACTTGAGAGGAGGTGAAATTTCTACACATCATGTGAATTGATAAAATGTCAACACCAGTACTTACCTGTGATAATGGAATAGGTCTAAATCTTGATTGAGGTGGTGGTTAGAAGAATCTACATTTATGTGCATTAAAGTAACTTAGAATTCTACACATACACTGTATCAATATGAGTTCCTAGTTTTGATTTTGACTATAGTTATATGACACATAGTCATTACTAGGGTAGGGGGGTGGCTCTGAGTGAAGGGTGTACATGGAACTTCTATGTACTACCTTTGCAACTTCCAAAAAATCTGTATTTATTTAAAAATGAAAAGTTACAATACACACACACATACATGCACTCTTGCTTAGAAAAACAAAGAATGTTGGTTTGAAAAAACGTGTTTCTTAGTATACAAACTCTTAAGCCATCATTTCATTCAGAATGATCCTTGATTTCAGATTTCTAGAAAGTTCAGATTCCATAAATAGATTTTATTTCTTTTTAATAGTTTTTTTTTTCCTAAAAATCATGGTACAACTAAACTTTAAGCCCAGTTATATGTTAAAAAAAATGATTGACTGGGGACACCTGGGTGGCTCAGTTGGTTAAGCCACTGCCTTTGGCTCACATCAGGATCCTGGAGTCCGGGGATTGAGTCCCACATCGGCTCCTAGCTCCACAGGGAGTCTGCTTTTCCTTGTGACCTTCTCCCCTCTCATGTTCTCTCTCACACACTCTCTCTCAAATCAATAAATAAAATCTTAAAAAAAAGAAGAAGAAGAAGAAAAAGAAAAAGAAAAAACTAATTGACTGGAAATGTTTAAGTTCCACCTTTTCAGATGATTTTGAAATGGGTCCTCAAACACAAATCAATTGAAGGAAAGAGTCATCTACACACTGATAGGAAGTAAACCAACAAAACTAGGATTTATTTTTAAGGAAAAAATATCTCTAATTTTGAAATATTAGAAACTAAGTACCTGTTTTGCCTTGTAAAGCTTTTCTTTTGAAATAATTCTAGATTCATAGGAATTTGCAAAGCTATGTATAGGTGAGTGTCATGCACCACAGCCTCTGTCAAGGGCAGTCTCTTCCACAGTCATAGTATACTGTCGCAACCAAGAAGCTGACAATAATAGAACCTAGAGAAGTTATTCAGATATCTACCGCTATAAATGATCTCATGTGTGTGTATGTGTGTTTGCAGCTCTGTTCAATTTCATTATATGTATAGCGTTGTGTAAGCACCGACACGATAAAGAGAAAAGGGTTGAAAAATGGATGTGGTTTAGATAAAGGGGTAAGAAGAAAGAGTCTTATGGTGACAGGACAATTGAATGAACTGTTTCTTTTAACATAAAATGTAGAATTTGTTTCTTTAAAACCTATTTAGAGTAAGGTTTATGCTTTTGCCTCTGAGGGGAAATTCTGCACGAATTAAATAAAAATAAACAAGCAAGAAAATGGTGATTTTAAAGAAATCATTTATTAAAATTGCACTCTACCATTCTCTTTTCAGACTGTCTTACCATTTAAATTAAAGTGTCCAGGGGAAAAAGTATTTGACGACAAATAGAATTCAAATGACCTCTTGTGTTTGTTAACCCTATTAATTGCTTTAACATCCAAGTGCCTGCATTTACTGGCACTGAAAGTTCCTGTTATTTATTGCCATTTATTGTGGAAGACCTTTGTTCTTTGTGTTTTTCAGCTCTGTTATTCTTAAGAGCCAGGAACTCAGACAGCTGCTGCCAGCCCTGTGCAGTTTGTTTAAAACAATGGGAAAATTGCCTAGCAACCTCACATCCAGCTTCTGGTACCCTCACGGAGATCACATTCCACACACATTCTGCTCATCTCCATAAGCTCACAGGAGAACACACACACACACACACACACACACACGCACACACACACTTCAATCAAAACTAGATTGACCTCACTTTTCTAAAAGATAAGATGCAGATCAAAGCTGCGTTGTTTTTAACACAGAGGAGATCACATAGAAATTTAAAGAAATGAATTAGTTCTTCCCTCTATAGATTTTATTGTTAAAGGGGTACTTTTTACAGGGGAAATGAGCAGCTTCCATTGCTAAAACAGAATAAACATGCTGTTTATACTTTATTAAATATATAATGTCTTATGACTAATAATATTGACAAATTATTTATTTTGAGTCAGTTTCAGAGCATGGCAAAGAAATTAAATGACCTTTGTTTGAATCTTGGTAATAGCCTGAATGTTAGGCTGCTCCTTCTCCTATACTCTTACTTGACAAGTGATTATGATAGATGTCATTACAGGAAAATGTTATTGGATTTTATGAGAAGATCACTATACTAATGGGTTAGAAGCCTGAACTTGAAACCCATTGAATGGGTTTGCTTGTTTTGTTTTCCCATCGATACTGATTTGAACAATCATTTAATTTATCTATGCCATTATCCTCATCTGCAAAATAGGAACTTACATTAAATGATCACTAAAGTCCCTTCTCATCTAACATTTCATAATTCCATAAATGGCATTCTTCTATGAGACCATTTTACAGAAAAGTAAAAAGGAGGAAATGGTTATTGTACATAATTTCGTTTTGTCTTGTGTTCTTTTTATTTAACTATAAAACAAATATTACTATCTAATATAAAACAAATATTACTATCTAATATAAAACAAATATTACTATCTATAAAACTGGAAGAGAAAAATGGGTTAGATGCCTACAAATACCTACATGACCTTGGTAAGATGTCATGAGCACAAACATGCACTATTCCATATAATAATACAAGTTATATACACAACTTGCTACAAAGTTTCAGGAAATGATTTCTTCAATCAAAGCAGTAAGAATGCAGAGGTCAGAAACTACAGACTGTGGACCAAGTCCATTCTGTCACCTAATTTTGCAAATAAAGATTTATTGGAACATGGTACACTCATGCTTTTGCTTATTGTCTGTGGCGGCTTTCCTGCTACAACAGCAGAATTAAGTTGTTAAACAGAAACCATAGGGCGCTTGGGTGGCTCAGTCGATTAAGCAACTGCCTTCGGCTCAGGTCATGATCCCACAGTCCTGCATTGAGTCCTGCATAGGGCTCCCAGCTCCACAGGAAATCTGCTTCTCCTTTGACTTTCTCCCCTCTCATGCTCTCTCTTTTTCTTTCTCTCTCTCTCTCTCAAATAAATAAATAAAATCTTAAAAACAAAACAAAACAAAACAAAAAACAGAAGCCATATGTCTTCCAAAGCTGAAATATTCACTATTTAGCTCTTTACCCAAAAAGTTTGTTGATCTCTCTTGTAATGTATGAGAAACTTTCCTACATTTATTAGACTTGAAATTAGTCACCTCAACTAGGCTGTGTACATATCAACGAAAGAAAAAAATTTGTAAGTATTAAACTGTAGAATTTAAGGTTCTAGGTACTCTTCTGTTTCAACAGAGGAAACAGTTAAAAAGAAATTAAAGAATGATTTTGACTGAAGAGGACAGATACATGTTTGTCATTAATTTATCAAAATGAGTTAACTATTATATTCAGGTCTTCTCATATATTTATACCTAAATATTTATAAAGTGGAAACATCAAAGTTAGTGCATTTGAAATGTAATATCTATGCAGGGGGTATTATATGAAAATTCAGAGCCCCTTAAAAACACACACACACTAGTCCTAAGGAAAATGAGGACTTTGAGGGCCTGGACTTCCTCAATGTCACTGACACTAATAAAACTCACTGTCACAGTTATAAATGTATACATCAACAGTGTAAGGCTTTCCACACTGCAATACACTTTGCATATGCCTTACTATGATTAGAACAGTACCGTTTGATTTCTCAGTCATAGATTACTCATTCTGAGGTAGTTAGCAGAATCTTTAAAATGGAAACAGAAAAATATTGAATCAATGGAGAAAAGCAAGTTTATCTTTTTTGTTTCTTCCTTGTTGTTAACACCTGAATAGCAAATTACAAGGAGATAGGGTTTAACCTTGCTAAGAACTTCCTCAACAGATAGGTAATTTTTGTTCTTTGAGATATAATGTAGGTTAATGGTTCATCTCTCTGTGTTCTAAGAATTCTTCGATTTAATAAAAATGGTCATCACTGAGTAACAGAAACAACTCCACTCCGTTGCCATGGGATTAAGACATGGTATTTAAGAGCATGGAAGAGTGGACTTCATCTATCTTTTCTTACCAATTGGCAACTATGGCAAGACCTTCTGAGCCATCCAGCCACAGCCCCAAATGCCCGCTGCCCTGAGAAGTGATGCTATGATGCAAGATGACTGATTTCCTGACAGCCTGCTGCAAAGGGAGAAGAGTAGTAAAAGAGGAAGTCAAAGCAAGTAAAGGAAGGAAAGGAAAGACGAGGACTGAAAGGAACAGTATTGAGCTAGAGAGGAACTGAAGAGGAGAGGAACTACTAGAGAGGAACTGAAGAAAGGCTGCAATTTTTAGTTACAGTCTTCATGTAAAAATGCTCTTCATTAGCCCAGTCAGAGGAAATGGTGATGAATCAACAGGAAAATTAAAGAAAGAAAGAAATTTATGGATTTTGTGTCATGACGTAAGGCTATTTTGGTATCCAGTTACTACTGAATTTCTGCTATGGCTAGGTTTCTTGGTTCAGCTCTAACTTTTCATTCTTTGTCCTAGTTTCTAGTGATGTGCCCTGCATATTAGCCTCTACACATTAAACTTTTGGAACTGTGGCGATCCCCCAATCCAACTCCTCTATTGTTGCCTATATTGGGTCAAGGTATTCTCTGTGATGGTGAGCATTTAGTACCCCATTCTCCTTAGATCTCATTCCCTTCTCTACTAATAACAGTCAGGTTACCTGAAGACTGACATCCTGAATCTCATGCTCTTTTGGCCTTAGATCTGATACTTACCCATGAATTTCTCTGATTTTGATTCTGCCCAATCCCCCAGATTCTGCCATACTCCCTGCACGTGTTTTGCTTTTGCTGCCATCTGCTGGGGAACCAGTTACTGTATCTCAGGCCCTTGCTGACAACTTGCTTGAAACTATTGAGCTCACCAGACTTATTGTTTCTTATCAACCAGAGCTGGACAGATTCCCCCCAGGACCTGACCTACCCAAGCTGGTAGGTCTGCTCCCCTATCTAAGTTGTCTAATGATGCTGCAAATACCTGGGGGAAAGAATGCTAGAAATCATTGAAATGGAAATGGCAGCCTAAATGAGGAGGTAAATTTGTTTTCACTTCCTGTTAATTTGATTTAAAGTATAATTTTCCATGTGTGTATTTTGCCACATTCCCCAAAGACCTGCCTATCTTGGTTACAGAAAGTTTGCAAATGCAAGACTGATATTGGTGAAGAGGCCAGTTTCTATACAGAGGTCATATAAAGGAAGCAAATTAACATTGGCATTTCAAATGGGCACGTTTGATATTTAACTGTGGCACCACCATTAATAAGCAGTATTACTGAGAAAAAAAGTTATGCAACTGATTCAGAGTCTCAGTTCCTTATCTTTAATATTGTGGCAATACTACTAAGTAGTATTGCTGTGGCAATACTACTAAGTAGTATTGCTCAACCTAATAAAATTTGTGAAAAATAAGAAAATAATTCATGTAAAGTGTTTATCTCCATGCCAGGTACATAGGCCTCACTGATATGTGGGATCATAGATGGCATAGTTCCACATGTATCAAAGATAGAATGCATGGGGTCAAATTATGATACCGCAGAAGGAAAACACTCCCTTCTCCTTTTCTAAAACATAGTTCTAGTCTATGACATCATCATTTTTATCTCTCTTTCTTGCCTAGAAGAATTCTTTGTCCACACAGGATAATTCATATATGTCATTGCCTAGTTGGACGCCTGCCAAGGAAAGAAATGGAATCTAAAAGGAAAGTGAAAGTAGCTCTGGGGTTCTCTAATGCAGAGGGAATAATCATGTATTTTTTGTGACCATTCACATGCAATTTAAGGAAACTTGCATTTCAGTGATTTATACTATACCTCCTGGTTTTGATTTTAAGATTTAAATAACCATGTTTAAATCATCAGAAAAGACATGGCTGATTAGATTGAAAGAAGTTATTTTGTAAGAAAAGCTCATTTAACAGAATTTTAACCCAACATTTGTGAGTAATGTTGTTCTTTCTATCTCTTTTGCAAACATACTGCTAATTGTGTATGATAAATAGAATAGATCTACAATTGAAAAAGAAATTCCTGGGGAATGAATCTTGGAACACTGGGAAAAAAATTTAAGTAACAATAAAAAATAAAATCAAATTTAAAAAAAAAGAAAAAAAGAAAGAAAAAGAAATTCCTGCATATTTAATTGGTTTCTGGTACTTTTTTCTGACCTATGCCCTCATAAAAGTTCCTATTGAACATCCACCAACTTGGACCATTACCAGCTTCATGTGAAGTACATTCATTTACTCTTGTAATCCCAATATATTAAGAAAACTGGTCAACAAAAATGGCAAGGGGGCAAGTCCTCCCTTGATGGTTTGAACTCAGAATTTAGTGGTAATTGTTCTTCTGAACGTAAACAGGTTGAATAAAGTTTAAAGGCTGAAAAGTTACGAAAAAACTCTGCATGTTAAGCTTTGTGTTTACCTTGAAACTTAAAATTTTCCAAAAATAGTCACCCAATTATCTTTAGAACTTTAGAACTGTTGAAGAAACTATGATGATAGTCCTACCCTTCCAGCAAGAACAAGAGTTAACAGAATTTATTACTGTGCAGTAAGGAAAGGGGAAAAAAATCTTGATTACCAATTCTTACAAATTCCTTTGTCCTCAGTATTCCATCAAACGCTCCAATTCCAGTGCCTTAGTCTGCTCTTGCTGCCATCATGAAATAGCACAGACTGGCTGGCTTAAATAACAGAAATTTATTTCTCACATCTTCAGAGGCTGGGAAGTCCAAGATCAAGGTGCAAGCTAACTTGATGTGAAAGCTAAGTCCTTGGTCTCATTTTTGCCCTGTTTTCCTGTGGAAATAGAAGAGGGAATTCTTGTGTCTCTTAGATAAGGGCATCAATGCTATCAAATTAGGGCCCCACCCTGAGGATCTCATTTAACACTAATTACTTCCTCTGGGTCTTATCTCTAAATATAATCTTATTGGGGTTTAGGGATTTTGACCTATGGATTTTGATGTGTACAATTTTATCCATATCACTCAATCTGTGATAGTCTAAAATAACCATACATTTGAGTCCATTCCATTAATAGTTGGGAAGTTGTCAGAGCATTAACCACTCAAGACTAAATCTATAATCTCAGTGTCTAAAGAATACCATCTTTACCTACTGTTGTTTGTTAATAGCTCACTTTGTGGTTGTTACAGGTAGGAAAATCAACCAAGTACATTTTAACAATGTGAAGCTTGGTTATTCATTCAGATAGTTAATTAGACGCCAAATCTCATCCTGTAATGTTGCCATAGCTCCTCCTCTTCCATTTTTGATTCTTACAATTCCTCCTATTGTTAAGTGAATAGGACATTTTCTGCTTCAAAGGGAAAGAAATATAAAAGGTCCTGCAAGTATTTTTCTTGCTTTTAGTAGTAAATTGCTTGTGTGTGACTTACTAGCAATTACCTTCCCTTAAGGACTGTCTGAAGTACAGCTTTAGTTGCCTGGGAATACTGCCTCAGTGATGCTTGTTGGTGCTTATGACCCCTTATCTGGGTAGCACTCAGGGCCAGGGTAGTGGTTTTGCATCAACATCATTTGCAACTATGGACAGAATCTTCTTTGTTTCTGTTTAATTATATCAATTTTGTCTTGCCTGTGCACCAGAATGAAGTTTAACATAAAGATGGAGGGAGTTTAAATGCAGTCTGAAAATAATGCTGGCAAATACTTTGGGACTTAACATTTAAAGTTAGCATACATTTATTTAAGATATTGAGTTAAACCAACAAAAAGCCATCCTATAAAACCAGGAGATTAAAAAACTTAAGAAGGTAAAATCTATTTGTGTCTGTTAGAAAGTTTGAGACATAACATTTTATAAATATTTATTTCTTTGACTCAATTTCATCTTTTAAATGAAACTTCTTTTTTTTTTTTAAAGATTTTGTTTATTTATTTGACAGAGAGAAACACAGCGAGAGAGGAAACACAAGCAGGAGGAGTGAGAGAGGGAGAAGCAGGCTTCCCGCTGCCGAGCAGGGAGCCCGATGTGGGGCTCGATCCGGGTCTCCAGGATCATGACCTGAGCTGAAGGCAGTCGCTTAACCAGCTGAACCACCCAGGCGCCCCAATGAAACTTCTTTTAGAAATATGTTGCTTAACGTGGATGGAACTGGAGGGTATTATGCTGAGCAAAATAAGTTAATCAGAAAAATACAATTATTATAAGATCTCTCTGATATGAAGAATTTGAGAGGCAGGGTGGGGGGACGTGGGGGGCGTGGGGGGTAAGGAGGGAAAAAAATGATACAAGATGGGACCAGAGAGGGAGACAAACCATAAGAGATTCTTAATCTCTGGAAAAAAACCTGAGAGTTGCTGGGAGGTAGGGAGGAAGGAATAGGGTGGCTGAGTTATGGACATTCGGGAGGGTATGTGCTATGGTGAGTGCTGTGAATTGTGTAAGACTGATGATTCACAGTCCCCTACCCCTGAAGCAAATAATACATTATATGTTAATTAGGAAAAAAAGAAAGAAAGAAGTCGCTTATCTTATCTTGGCCCCAATAAAAATTCATCCCTAGAATTAGAGTAGAAGAGTTTCTCCCACTATAAGCCCTACATATCTCTCCATGGAAGCCTGTGAAAATAATAAACTTACCTCTGTTGTGAAAAGTCACTGCCTATCATGTGCACAGAGATTTGGGGGTTGGAGGCTATTAAGAAAAGTACAAAAATCCCAGATATTCCAGGTGTAAGTGAAAGAGAAATGGCTCCATATTTTGCGAATTTGGGTCCTTAAGTCTCCTCCTATTGAGCATCAACATAAGGAATTAATAGACAACATTATATTACACCAAACTCTTTCTTAAAGTAGAAAGCTCTATGTTAAAGAGGGTAATTGTGTATTGAAAGGTAGAAATTAACCAAGTGCATGAAATCTAATTTTTCATCTTTCCTAATAAATATTTTTTCTTAATGCTAAAATGTGATTTAAAAAAATACTACTTATGGTAAGAAATAAACTGAATTCACAGAAATATAAAGTCTTTATCTGTTTGATGAAGAACTTATAAAAAGAGAATTTTCAAAAATTAGATGGATCATTTCTTTTCAAATAGCTTACTAAATTCAATTTTTAACTTAATTTAGTTAAGCAATGTGTAGAAAACATAAAGTATAAAATGTGATAAAAAAATAACTTTTTGGAGGTTTGCTGGATAATAGCATTATAGTAGACAGGTAAATGTGGAAAAATTAGCCAAGATCTTGTTGGCACTTTAGGCTCATTAAAAACATTTAAAAGATTATCCATGTGTTAAAAAAATGATGGTAAAATCATTGATTTGACCTCTTGTTTGGTGGGAGTGTGAAAATTGGATCTCAGAGGGAATGGATGAGAATGGGATTGATTTAGGCCTTTGAAGTGAAACAATATCTCCAGACAGTCATGCCATGGAAGCCATAAAGCCAAGAATAAACTCAATAAAACACTGTGGATTAGGATATATATTATGTGAAGGATCTAGAAGAGTTAATAGCAGAATATTTGAGCCATGTCTCATAGACAAGGACCTACCATCTGAAGAACAAGATGATACAAAGGTAGAAGCCAAGAAAAAAGTTAAAAGGAAATAGAGAATATAAAAATATTCCTGGGCCTAGCCAGTAGGCAGAGACTCACTCATGGAAAATAACAAGTTGTTTAAAAATGATTAAAACTTTTATTACAAAATGTCAAACACCAGTCATTAATAAATTATGGTTAATTAAAGTAAGTGCTTCTATGCAAAATAACATTGGCTCTTTTGTATTATATGTCAGACATTATATTTATATCATCAATGTATTTACTATAATATTTTAAATGTAGTACCTAGTGTTTGAATCCTTAATGTTGTGTGATGTTGCTATAATGTTTCCTCTTCCTTAAATATGGAGTAGCCACATTTAAATAGAAAGCTGTAGCACATTTAAAAAGAAAACTGAAGATGGTCAGATCAGAATGAATAAAACCAACCAGACCCCTCACATACAGGTTTACGAAAGCTGAGTTTTCCCTATTGCTGGTTGAACTAATATAATCTGTCATGGCAACAAGCAGGTCTCTAAGTAAGACATTCGCATTCCTTTCTAATTAGTCAACTTTCCATCCCATAGCAATATCAGATGTCTTTTCAATCAAGCATAGAGAAGTTGTATGCTAGAGGAAATGACCTGTGGTACCTTGACTTTATCATGGATTTAGACCTTTTGTCCTTTTATAACTGCACTGGGGGCAGTTAGTCATACTACCACATGTTTGAGCTAAGATTCTTGAATCAAGAAACTAAGATTAATTTGAAAATAATTTATTTAAAAACCTAGATTATCACAATATTGATGCTGATAAGAGTCTTAAATATGTCATTAATAGTTACTTAAAAAATACTTAAATTGGTTAACTGCTTACCCTAAAGAAACTTAATGTTCTTCCCCTAAATGTCTTTTGTTTGAATCTTTACTCCTGAAACACAGTCCAATTTGTGCAAATTAACTTTTTATTATTTATGGTTTTTTCTTAAAATTGTTTTGTCTCATGTAAAAAAAAAAAATTAACTAATTTACCTCTACTAGAGTGTGAATTGTTTGACCATCTTGCAAATACAATTTTCTTCCTACCAAAAGTAATGATAAATTTTGTGGTGGTGTCTGTTATTCCAGGCCATGGCTACGTGGCATGCTATTGTTAAGATCATACAGGGACAGACAAGAAAAGAAAAAAGAAGGGAAAGGCAAATGTGCATGAGAATGTATCTCTGTAAACATCCACTAAGCCCCTAAGAGCCAAAAATCAAATAACAAGCTTAATTATTCTTTCCCCCTCAGTCTCAATCAAATCAACATTAGCCAGTTGACTCAAGTAGATATGATGGCAAGCCACAGTCAGCAGGCTTTTTGGCTTCCTGAAGAATCCTCATCTCTAAATCAGATCCACTGGTTTACGACTCAATTCTACTTCACTTACTTCAGTAAGTGTTAATCTAAGCCTAGACAGGGTAGTTCATCCAAATAAGATAATGGTACAAATATTCTTTCCCCCAGCCTACATAGTACTTTGTACTGTCTTTGTTAGACTTTATGCATAATAAATTTTTGTATCTACAACATTCATTTTTTTATTAATATTTACAGATCCTTCTTTGGTTGTACTTGGAATAACATGAGGCATTACTGTAAGTTTGCATTCAGAAGTAGATCTTTCATATATAAGAACTCTACTTTGAAGTGTCAGGATTGTAGTCATTAAAAACTGTTTACCAACATTCTGTTCTTTCCGTCCTCAGGCACCTGGCAGCATTGTGCTTCTTCACTTCCATAGATGTTGTCATGTAATTTGCTTTGGCCAGGGAAATATGAGCAGAAGTGAACTTTGTGACTCACCGTGGAAGTTTTATGAGCCAGTATGTCCTTCACCATGTCCCCTTTTCTCTCTGCCTCCATGACTATCAGTGTCTCATCAGCATGGATCTTTAGAGGGAAGGCAATAGATACAGAGCAGACAGAGAACATGAATGAAATTAAATTTATTATTTTTTAATCCACTGTGATTTACAGATTAAAGCTATGGAACCTGGCTGCATTGATGACAAACTCAAAGAATTATCAAAGCTTTAAGTCCATTTCCAGATTAAGAAAATATTGGGATTTAAAAAATATAATAATATGAATAAATTTTCTAATATATTTAAAATGGATCTGCCTCATAGAGCAATTCTAGAAACAATACCTTCTATACTGATTTATGACCGGATATAGGTTCAGCCATGTGAGATTGCCGCTATTTGACCGTTTTTAATGTCAAAATGGCAACCTTATACAGTTTACCTAATAAATGCCCTGATGATGCTACATTGTTTTGCGTATCTAAGGGAACTACACATTGTGTTTTAGTAAGTCGACCGTTGAATAGAAATAAGATTACTCACGTCTAGTATTTGCTTAGAATGCAATCTTATTTCATTAATGCCTTATGTTTAGGACATTAAAAAGTTAGGCCAAATAACACAGTGTTATTAACAAACATTTGTCTTTTGCAGACATGATCTAATGCATTTTTTAAAGTTTTTGTTTTTTAACATGTTAACTGTTGCTTGCTTTAGGACACATTCTTGAGGTCAGAGACAACATTTATTACACTTAAAATACTATGACACAAGCTATTTTGTTCGTTTTGAAGTTTTTGCCAATGAAAAATCAGATAACTAATTAGCCAATATGGCTTATTGTGTTAAATTTACCCACTAAAAGAGCTTTCAAAAAGATTAACATGTAATTTTTCATCCTCAGAGAAAGAACATTTCCATTAAAAGACAACATACATGAAATATTTGACTATTACTCAGATTTTTAATTATTGAAATATTATTCCATTAGGGAAAACCCAAACCCACTACACTGAAATAATTTACAAGAGGAATATTCAAAAATGTTTCACTAAGTTTACTCCTACTTGGTTTCAGAAGTATACCAAATTAAAGTCAAATTTGAGGTTCTAGTTCTCCATGCTTTAGAAAAATGTGACTTTCTGGTTTTAAGACATGAAGTTTAAGAATGATAAAACTTTAGAATTTCCAGATGCAACTTCTCATAAATTTTTTTGGATATCAAATGCATTTACCAAACATTTTGATGAGTGTAAATGAATCAGTATCATAAGGATTAAATTTCTCCACAAATACACAAGAGCCTAAAAAAATCAGGAAAAAAGAGTGCCTTGGCAGAATTCACTTGGGTCTTGTCAAATCCAAAGAGTTTCAAAACTATGTTTTGAAGTTTTTCTAAAACTGAAAACTCACTACTTTTGATAATCTTTTTTGCAAATCCAAACTGAATACTGTTTCCAAGTTCTGTTGGTGGTAAACAAATCTAAAGTGATTAGGACCATGACCACAAATTCACTTTCATTAATAATTCTTAGAGCATCAATAACTTTATCACATTATTTTTCTATAAATAATGTTTCCTAGAGATATAAAGATTAGAACTAGACAAAGATGATCAGAAGGTACAAATCTGCAGTTAAAGGACAAGTAAGGGGAGCCTGGGTGGCTCAGTAGGTTAAAGCCTCTGCCTTCAGCTCAGGCCATGATCTCAGGGTCCTGGGATCGAGGCCCGCATCAGGCTCTCTGCTCGGCAGGGAGCCTGCTTCCTCCTCTCTCTCTGCCTGCCTCTCTGCCTACTTGTGATCTCTCTCTGTCAAATAAATAATATAAATTTAAAAAATAAAATAAAATAAAAGACAAGTAAGTACTAAGGATGTAATATGTCATATGGTGACTATAGTTTGCACTGTTGTATGAGATATATGAAAATTGTTAAGGGAGAGATCCTAAGAGTTCTCACCACAATGAAAATCTGTTTTTGTCTTTTCTTGTCATTGTACCTATATAAAATGATGGATGCTAACTAAACTTATAGTTATAATTTCATAATATATGTAAGTCAAACCATTATGCTATATACCTTAAACTTATACAGCAATGTTTGTCAATCATTTCTCAATAAAACTGGAAAAACATGAAAAGGAAACCCTGAATTTCAGTAAATAATAAAAGTAAAAATAAACAAATAATCTTCCTCCCCCAGTTCTCAAATTTTCTGTTATCAGTAATATTTTCACAGTGCTCTGAGACCAAAATAATTTGTTAACAGTTTTATTTATTAAGTAGCTAGGTCTACACAGCATAATAAGTATTCCAAAAACTTAGAATCTTTTCCTTTGCTGCACCACTGAAAATCTTGATGTTGTCATGGGCTGCTGCCTTGCCCAGTGTTAATCATATTATAAGAACAAGCCACAGCCAAAGTCTCACTCTGCAGAGTTGTCCTTGAAGCCAAGATCTGTATCTTTAACCTGGGGTGGAAGAAGGCAAAGTGTTCTTTCCCTGTGGCCACATGGTGTCAGGTAAATATAAGCAGCTCTGCTCTGAAGCCCTGGAGGTTGCCCTTATTTGTGCCAACACGTACGTGGTTGAAAAGCTGTGGCAAGGATGATTTTCACATCCAAGTGCATCTCTCCCCCTTCCACGGCATCCGTATCAACAGGACGTTGTCCTGTAATGTACGCAGGGTGCCTTTCGAAAGTGCCAGGGCACAGTAGCCAGAGTCCACATTGGCCAAGTCATCATGTCCATCCCTACCAAGCTGCAGAACAAGAGGCATGTGATTGAGACCCTACACAGGGCCAAGTTCAAGGTCACCAGAAGATCCACTTTTTCAAGAAGTGGGATTACAGTAAGTTAAATGTTGACAAATTTGAGGATGTAGTGGCTGAAAAGTGGCTCATCCCAGATGGCTGTGGGGTCAAATACATCACTAATTGTGGCCCTTGAGACAAATGGTGTACTTTGAACTCGTGAGAAATTCAGCAATGCCCCCTCCCTATTCACACCCATCAATAAATTCTACTTTCTGTCTTAAATAAATAAATTCCAAAAATGTAGTAGTCATATGCAAAACCACTACATATAAATTAAAAAATAATATTTTATTTCATCTTAAATATCATGATAATTTATTAACAGGTTATATGTACCCAGTTGGATACCACAAGACTTTTCAATCCTTGAAATCTTGTTGACATTGCCATCTCAATTCTTGTTGCAATTTTCTGATAATATTTGACTTCTAGTACAGTAAAAAAAAAAAAAGGAAAACCCAAGTTCAGAAAGATATAACACCATTGAGAGGTATATAACATGACCTAACATTGAAACTGTGAGCTACCTTGACCTGGTAGCTCAGATGGTGTCCAAGATGTGTTGAATGTTTCTACATTTGGCGGGGGGATTTAAAATATTTCATGTCATCTCCATGACTTCACTATGACATTCCAGGGTGCTTAGGGCACAGTTTGGAAGTTGTGAGTTTTAAGAATTCTCTTAAGTTACCTTACAACCATTTCAGGATTTTTTAAAAAAATTTATTTACTTGACAGAGAGAGACACAGCTAGAGAGGGAACACAAGCAGGGGGAATGAGAGAGGAAGAAGCAGGCTTCCCGCTGAGCAGGGAGCCTATTTCAGACTTGAACCTGGGACTCCGGGATCATGACCTGAGTGGAAGGCAGACGCATAATGACTGAACCACCCAGGTGTCCCCATTTCAGGACTTTGAATAGCAACTTACTTATAACTAAGAAAGTATTGCCATCAGTGAAATCTAATATTAAGAAAAACTAATCAGTTTTATTGAACTTTAATAACAGTACTTTATAATGCATTATAAGACAGTCTTATATTTAAAAAATAGCTTTAAAAAAATCAGAAAATAATATAGTCACTGGGACTTGGGTTTTTCATAACAAACAGAGTTTACTTTGAAGGAATGTTAACTGAAAATTCAATAGAATTTTTTTCATTTTTTTTTAAACTGAAGATATAGGTATTAATATTTGTGCTAGAAAGGAATTTCAGGATAGGATTTTTTAAAGGGAGAGTTGATTTAGCATTATTTTATTAAATTTTAAACCCTTTATCACTATAGCATAGAACATAGTTTGTTAGGGAAAAAAAAGAAGTAACATTTGTTCATCTTGGTGTTCTAGACATGAATTATGTCTAAAAAAATAAAAGCAAAAATCCCTCATTTTGCTATTGGAGGAATTTACAAAGAAGCTCTCTGAGAAAATTTAAATACCATACAAGAGTTTATCTTTAAATCAGGTTATCATGATTTTTTTTCAGATAAGGTATATAAATGCTTTTCAGTCAGAATTCAAATATTTTGCCCAAAAACTTTAATTAGTAGAAGTTATATGAATATCTATCTACCAAGCAAATACTTACAAGACTGAAAAGAGTCCATAAAAACCAGTCTTGCACTTATGTAGGATAGCTGCCCAATTAATACACATATTTATTACAAGCCCACTGTGTACTGGCATAGTTCTGGGTACTCAGGATACAAGAGTATACACAACAAGTGGGGATCACAGCCCTCATAAAGCTTTCATTTTAATGGAGAAAGAGAATAAATATGGTAAATAAGTAAAATATTTAGAATGTTAGTAATACGTGCTAAGAAGAAAAAATAAGTTAGTGGAAGGTGATAAGAAGTGTTGAGGGGAGGGGCTCCTAGGTGGCTCAGTTGGTTAAGCGACTGCCTTCAGCTCAGGTCATGATCCCCCGGAGATCAGGAATCAAGTCCCACATCGGGCTCCCTGCTCGGTGGGAAGCCTGCTTCTCCCTCTCTCACTCCCCCTGCTTGTGTTCCCTCTCTCGCTGTGTTTCTGTCTGTCAAATAAATAAAAAAATTAAAAAAAAAAAGTGTTGAGGGGAGGACTGAAAATCTAGAAAATTTAAAAATCTTCCTCCTCCTCTGGGAGGATTGAAAACTTAGGAAGGGCTTTAGTGAGAATGCGAGGAAAGAACTCTAAGTAGTAAAAGAGCAAACCCTATGGAAATCCAGAGGTAGAACATTCCAGGAAGAAGAAAAACCAAGTACAAAGATCCTTTTTGGAAATGTGCCTCTGATGCAAAGATCAGCATAACTGAAACAGAGTGAACAAGAATGAGAACAGTAGGAAAAAAAATCAGAGGTAGCAAGGAGGCATGACTACAGTGGGACTGTAGTACTTTAGACTTTTGCTCATGTGAGAAATTTCTGGAGGCCTTTGAGGTAAATGCTGATGTGATGCAACATAGATTTCAAAAGTATTGCTTCAGCTGCTGTAGTGAGAACAGACTGAAGAGGACAATAAAGAAAGAAGAGACCACCAGAGGGGCTATTGACATAAATAAAAGATAAGGATGCTATGGACTAGCATTCCAATAATGGAATTCATTAGAAGTGATGAGGTTCTATGTTTATTTTAGAGGTATCATATGGGTGTGCTACCCAATATGGACAAATGCGGTCATTCAAATTTAACACTTTTCTTTTTAGATTTATTTATTTATTCATTTATTCATTTATTTATTTATTTTTAATATTTTATTTATTTATTTGACAGAGACAGAGATCACAAGTAGGCAGAGAGGTAGGCAGAGAGAGAGGAGGAAGCAGGCTCCCTGCTGAGCAGAGACCCTACGTGGGCCTTGATCCCAGGACCCTGGGACCATGACCTGAGCCGAAGGCAGAGGCTTAACCCATTGAGCCATCTAGGCACCCTAGATTTATTTATTTATTTGGGAAGGAGGGAAAGGAGGTGCAGAGCAAGAGGGAGAGGAAGGGAATCTCAAAAGACTCCCTGCTGAGCACAGAACCTAACAACGTACTTGATCTTAGGACCCTGAGATCATCTGAGCCAAAACCAAGAGTTGGATGCTTAACTGACTGAGCCACCCAGGTACCTTCAAATTTAACATTTAAAAGTTAACTACTAAAAGTGAAATGAAACTAAAAATTCAGTCCCTCAGTTATGTGAACCACATTTCAAGGGCTCAATAACTTCATGATTTTCTGGAACCATATTGGACAATACACACATAGAGTCTTTCCATTGATATAGAAAATTCCTTTAGACAGTGCTGATAGAACTGGCAAGATTTGTTGACAAATTTGAAGCAGGATATGAGAGAAAGACAGTAACTAAGGATAATTTTTTTGGCCTGAATGACTAGAAGAGTTGAATATACTGATCCAGGGAAATCATGAGAAAAGCAGATTTGGAGGACATGCCAGGAGCTCAGTTTTAGAAATATTAAATTTGAGATGTTTATTAGACATTAAATGGAGGTTTCCAATATACAGTCAGATATGAGAGTCCAGGTTGAATGGAGAAGTCTAACTGGATATCCCAAGCAAGTTTTACGTTATGCCAGCCACCCTTCTGAACACTTGCCTAACCCATTCAGGGTTCACAACAACCTGATGAGCTGGTCATTGTTACCCTCATTTTATAGATGAAGAAACTGAGGCACAGAGAAACATGTCCTTTCTTGTTAAGTTTAAAAAACGAGAATCTGAGCTGGGAGAAACTGTCTCCTCGACAGAAGAAGCTAGTTTGTGAAATAAAGCCTAATGAAACCAAGAAGTTATGAGAGCTAAATAAAGGGAGAGGAAAGGAGAGAATGACACTAACTCTTTCAACATTCCTTTGGATTCTGTGAGCTAATCCAAAGATCATTCTTTTACAACTGTATGAGGCAATAAAGTCTCTTTTTGCTTAAGGCATTGCAACCTAAAAAATTATATAACCTAAAAGTTATATTATTATATTAATAATTTCCTAGCATATGAAAGTTTCTACAACATCATACAGAACCAATTACTTTTTTGTGACCTTATAATATTGTGCACATATGTTATACACACTCTGTTTGGGAACTTATTGGATAATAGTAACATTATCTCTCTTTTCCCTACTAGATAGTGATCTTGACAACAGGGAATGTATGCTATAAATTATTTTCTCAACACCCAGGATAGTGGTAGATTACATTCTGTCAACTTTGTAGTTTTTAAAATGTCTAAAAAGAACATAATGGAAATAATAATACATATTTGAATTTAAAGAATCATGGGAAGGTTGAATAAAATTTTTTTTTAATTTTCATATTGTGTTATCTATTTCTGTGTAACACATAATTCCCAAATTTAATAGCTTTATACAGTAAACATATTTTATCTCACAATTCTGCTGTATAGATATTTAAAAGCAAAGAATGTTAGAAGCCATTTTTGAGGAAGCTTACCATAGTTTATTTTCTAGCCTTTGATGTTTTTTATTCTCCTTACATGAAATTCTCCCTGCATGAATTAAAGCAGTCTAAAATCCGGTTCTCATTATCTAAATCAAGTGCAGATGTGAATGAAGCTTTTTAGGTGTAGTTTCTTGAGTAGAACTTATTGTGTACAGGTCTTCTTGTTCTGTAGACTTTGAAACTGAAGAGGCAATGTATCTGCACTCCTCTTCACATACCCAGTATACCATAATGGGACAGAAATAGGGGAAAATGGAAACCAAACATGAATCACTGGTCCATAACATTTCTGAAATCTTGTCAGATAAATATTGTGTTTCCTCATTAGGTCCCCAAACCAGAAAATAATTCTGACTGGCTCTTTGCATCTCCATCTAGGTTCTTGGTTCTTTCCTCCAAGACTTATTTTTTTTTTTAAAGGTAACACATGTTTTCAGCTGAGTAGTTTTGTCATGCTGCTTACCCTGATGGGTTTGTATAGGCACAAGGAAGTCCAGTTGCTTTTCACTCTGTACTGTCACTTTATGGACCTCCTGCAAATGTCAATGGAATTTGTTCCTTTAGACAAAAACTATACCTACAAAGCTCTTGTATATAAAGCCTGAAGCTTCTTTTTATTTGTTTGTTTGTTTGTTTGTTTGTTTAATTTAACAAATTTCTGTGTGAGTGCATACTCCTTTGACAAACTTACCATTCAGCTTTCTGGGGGCTTGGCCAAAGTGGGACATCTGTAGACCATGTTCTTTGTTTTTTGTTTTGTTTTGTTTTGTTTTTTTAGCAATGTCATGGAATTGATCTTTTTTAGGAAAGCATTTCTTGATTTTTGCAACATTTGCCAGTTGGAGAGACTGAGAATTTTAAAAGCCATCAAGCTCTGGCTCAATTTTTCAAGATAATCTTTCTCTCTGTCTAGCTTTCTGTTCACATTTAACAATAGTCATTAAGAAGAAACCAGGCAGTGCCTTCGACACCCTGCTTTGAAATCTCCTTCACTACATCTTTGGACACATTTTTTACATTTCGGGATACTGCACGTGACAGTTTTACTAAACTAAACCCAGCAAACCAAGAATTCCCCTTTCTTCCTATTTCCAATACCATCTTGCTGATTTCTTTTTGAGCTCCCATTGGCAACACCCTTGAAGTCCAGATTTCTGCTAACATTCTCTTCAAGGCAATAAGCTTTCTCTAACAACCCCTGCAAAAATCATTTCAACCTCCACCCTCTGCCTGGATACAAAGCCACTTTCAATTTTTAGGGTTTTTTGTTTTGTTTTGTTTTGTTTTTAATGGCAATACCCTACTTCCACATGCCAAAATACCAGTAAGCTTTATTGTATAATGTATCACCGCTTAACAGAACTAATATTATCTCATAGTTCTTGTAGATCAGAATCAGCATAAATTATCTGGGTTCTTCTGGTCCACAGTCTTCCAAAAAGCTATAGTCAAAGTGTTGGACAGGGCTGCAATAAACTGAAGGACCAACAGGGGAAGAGAACTCCCAAGTTCACTTGCGTGACTGCAAAGAAGAAAAATAATGTGACGGAAATGTCTTGAAAACTTTGAAATGACACACCTTCTGGCAAATGCACTAATGGTATATTCTAAAGGGAGAGTCCTAATCTGTGGACTGATTTTGTAGGACATGCCTGCCTTACTAGGTTCACATGGAGTCAATAAAGTTTAACTCTGTGGAGGTTTGGGGTATAGCTCTTAGGAAAATGCCACATCAGCTGTGTAACTATCAGAACACAGAATGGAAATATTTTAACATTGAAATAATTCTGTTTTTAAGTAAATACATATTACTTAAAGACCTCACACGTTAATCTATGCCAAGTGGTACAGTGATATGGCAAAAAGATGGATCTGAGAATATGCATTGGTGGTCTTAGAAATCTTCCTGCTTCTCCTAAGCCTTTGTGTTACTTGTATTCCTGAAATAATTAGTATAGTTTGATATCCACTAAGATCTCTGATGTTTTAAAATGATTTGATGACCTAGCCTACTTTATCTTAGAAACAATCTCAAGTGAAATAAAACATGCATAACGATATAGTGAAATAAAATTACCCAGTGATATAAGATAATCCGGGATGTTCTCTGGAACAAAGATTTTAAAGGTATTTACCAAACTTTTCATTTGACCTTTTCAATGTGTGTGTATGTATATGTGTTCCTGAAAATATGTAGTATTTGGATACATAAAACAGAAATTTCCAATTTTTTACATTCAAAAGCAAATAGAAAGCTAGAGGGAAAAAGAATTTGTACACAGAAGTAATCTTTAATATCTATCAGATTCTTAGGAATTTCTTTCAATTTTATTTATTTATTTGAGAAAGAGAGATCACAAGCAGGGGGGAAATGAGCAGAGGGAGAGGGAGAAAAAGACTCCCCACTGAGCAGGAAACTTAACTTGGGGCTTGATTCCAGGACCCCAAGATCACAACCTAAGTCAAAGGCAGACACTTAACTAACTGAACCATCCAGGTGCCCCTCTATCAACTTTTTAAATGACAACTGCCCAAAGAGAAAATTGAGAAGAAAAACTACAACAACACTGTTATT
The DNA here is from genome assembly GCA_004023965.1 of Spilogale gracilis. Classification (NCBI taxonomy): domain Eukaryota; kingdom Metazoa; phylum Chordata; class Mammalia; order Carnivora; family Mephitidae; genus Spilogale; species Spilogale gracilis. The sequence goes on along the minus strand of PITA01009135.1, from coordinate 15,554 downwards.
AATAATTGAAACAGAAAAAATAAAGGAAAAACAGTCGGTCAAAACACAAATTTAAGGGACATGTCACAATTTTTACCTATGAAAAATTAAAAAAATATTTTTCAATGGGAATTGCTCAGTATTTTCCAGGGACATAGGTTGTGACCATTTTATTGCTATGATTAAAGTATATGTATTTTATATTTAGAGGAAATCTTACATTATGTGTTATGATCTTTTAAAATGCTTCTGCTTCTGGATGCCTGGGTGGCTCAGTCTGCATTGGGCTCAGGTCATGATCCCAGGGTCCTGGAATCAGGTCCTGCACTGAGGACCTGATTCCAGGTTCTTCCTTTGCCTGTCTCTCCCTGTGCTTGTGCTCTTTCTCAACCTGATAAATAAATAAATATAACCACTTTTGATGTTTTTCTAAGCTAAGAAATATGAACAAGGGGAAATTATTCCTGGCTATGTATTTTTATTCTGTTCTGTTATGCTAAATCATTTTGTAATCAATAGTCTATTTATCTTATGCCATTTTAACAAATTACTCATAGAGTGAGGAATATCTGTCATCCATATTCCTTCTATATCCACTTTGGGCAAAGTCAACTTAACTCTTAAGCCCAGAAAAATAAGCTTCTAAACAAATAAACCTGGAAAGACTTGGTCCTGCTTTTAGGGAGCTTAAATCTGGCCAGTTCATAACAAAAAGGAAAATTTACCTCTTTGCATGGAGATTGAGCTAGATGACTTTGAAAAGATTCTTTCATTTTTATGTTTCCAGGAGCCTATGATTTGATCATTCTTGACCTATCTTCTATCTCACTCTCTGTTCCCTTTGACTGGGTTTGTAATCCATTTGGAAGTCCTCACAGAACCAGGGTTTAGAGTGTTCAGCACTCACAGCAACACCTTTTAAGAAATAAACCAACTAAAGGGATGCCTGGGTGGCTCAGTTGGTTAAGCCACTGCCTTCGGCTCAGGTCATGATCCTGGAGACCCGGGATCGAGTCCCACATCGGGCTGCCTGCTCGGCGGGAAGCCTGCTTCTCCCTCTCTCACTCCCCCTGCTTGTGTTCCCTCTCTGGCTGTGTTTCTCTCTGTCAAATAAATAAAATCTTTAAAAAAAAAAAAA
>PITA01009135.1:0-14337 GCA_004023965.1 Spilogale gracilis | reverse complement strand
GAAACCAACTATGTACAGAAACAAATGAATCATTAACATTCCCTCTATTAATTAATATTTCTTTTTTTTAAATTTTTTTAGATTTTATTTATTTATTTGACAGAGAGATCACAAGTAGGCAGAAAGAGAGAGGAGGAAGCAGGCCCCCGCTGAGCAGAGAGCCCATTGCCGGCCTCCATCCCAGGACCCTGAGATCATGACCTGAGCCAAAGGCAGAGGCTTAACCCACTGAGCCACCCAGGCGCCCATAATATTTCTTTTTTGATGTAAGTGTTTTGTAGTTTTAAGTGTGACAGTGTCATGCAATCATATTAGGTTGAATTAATTCCTGGCCAGAACAAAGAAGAGCACTCTAAAACAATCGCACTATATTTAATTTAAAACCCAAGTGCCAGAATATTGTTTATTGGAAATTTCATACCTATAATTAATATTCTTCTCAGTGACATAACAATATATTATTTCACTCAAAGTGCCTTTTGGGTAATCAGACTTTGGTGTTTTAAGCAACTTGTTATGATGCTTCTTCACTGGCATTTTAAGTATTGGTCATCAGAGTTTATAAAATAAACACAGAACACTGAAGAGGTAATTCATTTGGGAAAGCTACTTCAAAAGTGGAAAAGGGAGGAAGAATTAGGTCATTTAACATTTGGCTTATGGTGGCATTTCTCACTATTGCCTTAATTAGAACTATTGAATCATTTCAGTTCTTAGACATTCCTTCTTCAACATTAGTTTTTATTACTATGAGCGAACTCATTATCACCATCTGTAACTTTACTTTGAATTTATTGATTTAATTACATGAATTTGAAATAGCAAACATATAACTTCAAGGCATTGGGTTTCATAGTTTGATTTTCAGAAACACACTCTTAGAGTATAGGAAGGAATATAGGTTCAAATCATTTTTATCTGAAACGAGTGAAGTTATATGCTATTGTTTGGCTTCAAGTGATAATTACTAAAAGGAAGGGTCACTGAAAGGGATTTCTTTATGGAATATTGTTAATTATCAAGAAATATTGAGTGGAAGTATCTTTTTTTAATTTTTTCTTTATATTTGTAGCTCACATCACTAAATTAGTATTTATGCTGCATTTATCATGTACAAACGTTCAATGGTTTAACGAATCATGCTCTCAAAATGAAAAAAAAAAAGAAAGGATTTTTAAAAGTTTAGACAAGAGCAGTCTGTCCATAAAACTCCTCTAATAAGTATTCTTCTCTAAGGCCAATATCAACCTAGAACAACAAGCATTCAAAAAGAATAAATAAATACAATAAAATGATTCAAAGGATGTCCTTGGTTTCTTGGGGGTTACTAAATCATCTCATCCCTCTTGAAAGTTTCTGCTTGACCTTTTCTAATAAATCTACATTTCCCACTTAGGCAACCACATCCTCAGTTCTGTATCTTGGATTATGTTTTCCAGTTCTCTGACTTCATAAAAGTGGAATCATACGTTTTATAGAAAAGAGAAATTTTAAATTCTATCTTTTTTGCAAGGTAGTATTAATACCTCAAAGTTATTATTACACAGAAACCAGAATTAAACCTCCTCAGAAAGATATCTAGGAATATTTTATTGAGAATAATTATCAATGGGAAAAAGAGCCTTTTCTTTTCACATATTTATACTGCAACAGCATGTGACAAAAATAATATCATTTAAATTCCCCAAGTATTTAAGTCCATGGCAAAATAAAGGTAGAAATTTTATGTAGTCAGTTTCACCTGAATGTTTCTAATTTTGTCTTACTATGGTTCAGTTTATTTAGCAGTAGAAGTTACCTATAAAACAAGATCTGCCAATGCACTTCCAAATCATTTTAGATGTAAGACATAGTATTTTCTATATAAGCATATGTTTGAAAGGTTAGAATGCTATCCTTTTTTTTTAAAAGATTTTATTTATTATTTGACAGAGAGAAACATGGTGAGAGAGGGAACACAAGCAAGGGGAGTGAGAGAGGGAGAAGCAGGCTTCCCGCCGAGCAGGGAGCCCGATGTGGGGCTTGATCCAGGGTCTCCAGGATCATGACCTGAGTCGAAGGCGGTCGCTTAACCAACTGAGCCACCCAGGCGCCTTTAGAATGCTATCCTTAATAATTAACCTTATCCAGGAATTCAAAATTGGCATGTCTTCGTTGTTATAGAAACTAGCTTTTTTCACGAAACCCCTCTGTCAAAGGACTAATATATTGAACTGTGAAGCTTAGTACTATTTATCAAATGATTAACTTAATTTTGAGTCTTTTGTTAGGGAATCTATTGCTTATATTTTCTTAATTTTAGTTTCCCTAGAATGACCCCCACCCCTCTCCATGGAACACAATCTATTAAAGGAAATAAATGTGTAGATGTTATAACATCTTGAGATATATGCTAGCATGTGTGTTCCTCTTAACTGCAAAGGGTTTTGAGAAGAAATAGCAATGAGAATGCCCATGAGAGAAACAGTATTTACACACAGAAGATAACATACAATCTAAATCTCCTTTGAAAAATAAGAGTTTGCAGGAAAACTAGAAAAATTTTCTAAGCACAAGAAATAACATGGGAAAAAATTTGTTAAAGGGCAAACTATTTCTATAAGGCTATTGCGGGATATCATTTCACAAATGGTGGCAAATATAGCTGATATAGTTGGTAGGGGTAAGTTTGGGAAGGTTCTTATATGTTACTCTATGAAAGGAGATTTGAAACTTTGAAGATTTTTTTCAAGCAAGGTGGTAGAGTTATCAGAATCACATTACAAAAGATTGGCATATTGATTTTCTCTTGCTGCCATAATAAATTACCATAAACCTAGTGACTCGAATCAGATTTACTTCTTTACAGTGCTTTAGGCAAAAATCCCAAATGAGTTGTGGTGGGCTAAAGGTGTCAGTAGGGTTGTGTTTCTTTTTGGAGAAATCCTTGCTTATTTAATTGTTGGCAGAATTCATTGCTCTGTGGTTATACAACTGAGATACGTTTTCCTTGATGGTTGTCAGGGGAAGGTCATACTAGCTTCTGGAGTTCACCCACAGTCCTTGGCTTAACAGGCTTAATTACCCAAAGATCACACAGAACTGCATATAGTGGTTGTTCTATCCAGGAACAGAAGAAAAACTCATAATTTACTGGGCACTGGGTAGAGTTCTCAGGAAGTTCTTTCCTTAGTTATGAGGAGTTCTAGAACAATCACTGATCTAAACCCACCCAACAAATCATAAAATAACTAAAAGGATTAGATTATTTTTAAGTAACACAACTGCATCCCAGCACAAAGCTCCAGAATATTTATGGGAATATAAAAATATTCCATTCCCAAAAAGTTAAAATCCACAATGTCTACCCCCTGAGCAAAGATTATCAGGCAGGCAAATAAGTATAAACCTAAACCATAATGAAAAGAATATGTTACAGATGCAGAACTAACACAAATGTTAAAATTGGGGGAAAATGTATATTAAAATAATTAAGAAACTACATTTCATGTAATAAAAAAATTAAATAGAAGCATAGAATCTATAAAAAAAATTCAAATCATACTTCTATGAGAAAACTACAATGTTTAAAGTGAATATGCTTTCTTGCTCTGTCATCTGAGATGGCTTGGAAGTATTGACACTACAATAGCAATGAGCACATCTAGTGCTCAGGACTTGTTCTCTAATACCATTCTTCAATTAAAAGAATCATGGCTCCTTTGAGAAATGACTGATTTCTGTGCAGAGAATGTACAATATGAGCAAGAAAGTAAGAAAGTGCTTTATAATTAATAATAATAATAATATTGAAAAAGTGTTAAAGGGACACAAGAGCCAATAGGTAGAACTCCTAATGTGATATTATTTGAGCAAAGAAATATACTGGATTATAACCAAAGTAAAATATCCACCTAAGAACCCATAAACTGATATAAAAAATGATTGAATAAGTAAATGGAGGAGAAAAGATAAATTTCTCATGCAGAAGAATTTCAAAAAATATATATACTCTATCCCTAACTCTTTAACTGGAAGCTGCACATAGTAACTTCCTTCCAAAGTGCACACTATAGAAAGTGGGGGCTGATTGACTTTATGGAGATACCTGAAAAACACTACCTTAGCCAGGTAAAGGTTAGGGTTAATAACAAGTTATGTTGATGATACATACATACCCTTGATATGATGAAATGATAATGGCACTATACCTTTCTTTTCTCTTTCCCCCAAAAATCCATAACCCCAACTTAATAATTACAAACACATAAGACAATCCTAAATCGAGGGATATTCTACAAAATATCTGATCAGTACTCAAAAAATCAACATCATCAACATAAGAAATGTCTGAAAACCTGTCATAGCCAAGAGAAGCCTAAGGAGACGGAGACATACTGAGTAAATATATGAGATTCTGGATGATGTCCTGGAGCAAAAAGGGACATCATGTAAAAATTAAAGCTATTGAGGGGCGCCTGGGTGGCTCAGTTGGTTGGGTGACTGCCTTCGGCTCAGGTCATGATCCTGGAGACCCGGGATCGAGTCCCACGTCGGGCTCCCTGCTCGGCGGGAAGCCTGCTTCTCCCTCTCTCAGTCCCCCTGCTTGTGTTCCCTCTCTGGCTGTGCTTCTGTCTGTCAAATAAATAAAATCTTTAAAAAAAATTAAAGCAATTGAAAAAATATATACTTAAGTTAATACAAATGTATCAGAATTGGTTCATAACTTATAATACAAGATGTTAATAACAAGAAAATGGGTGAGAGATTATATGGAAACTCTCTGTACCTTATTAATCTTTTTTGTAAATGTAAAACTGCTTTAAAATTTTTAAAGGGTTTATGAGGGAAACAAAAAAACAAAAACTGGAAAATCTGTTGGATGGAATTCATGACAGAAAAAAAGATCAGTGATCTTGAAAACATGGAATAGAAACTTTCCAAAAATGAAAAACAGAGAAAAAGAAGAAACCCCCCAAAATAAAAAGTATTACAGTGACCTGTGGGACAAGTGAAATGAAATTACATTTAATTAAATCGACTGAAAAAAAGCAGGAAAGGGGGGCTGAAGACCAGAAGAAAAAAAATTGAAGATATAATGGCCCCAAATTTTAAACTAAAGCCTACAAATCAAAAAAACTTAACAAACTATGAGCACAAGAAACATGAAGTAAACTACACCAATGCATATCATAAGCTTAACACTGGTGATAAAAATAATATCTTAAAAGCAGCAAGAGAAAAAGGATACATTGCATACAAGAGAGCAAAGATTAAGATGACAGAAGATTTCTCAATGCAGGTGAGAAAATAGCAGTGCCACCTCTTTAAAGTAGTAAAAGAAAAATACTATTTTAGTAATTTTCTATTGCTACTATAACAAATCACCACAGACTTGTAACTTAAAACAGTATGAACTTTTTACCTTACATTTCTGGAGATAAGAAGTCTAAAATCACTTTCACTGGACTAAAATCAAGATGTCAGCATGATCCTGTTTCTTCTGTAAGCTCTAGGGGAGAATCCATTTTTATCTCTCCCTGCTTTGAGGCCACTTGAATTTCTTAACTTATGGTCCCTTTCTCCATCTTCAAAATCTGTAGCATAGCATTTTCACTCCTCTGTGATAGTTGTTTCTGTCCTTACATCTTCTATTTTCATTAGGACGTTTGTGATTGCATTAGGCCCACCTGGATAGTCCAAGAAAAATATCAGAGCCTTTGACTGAATCACATCCAAAGTTCTCTTTACCCATTTAAATTAAATCTTCTACAGATTCTGGGGCTTAGGACATAGACACCTTGGAGAGGACATTATCTAGCTTAATTGTCAAACTATAATTCTATTGTAACACAAATATCTCTGAAAAACAAAAGCAAATAAAGGCTTTTTCAGATTTAAAAAAAAGTTGAAAAATTTTCTCACAAGCAGACTCACACAAGAAAGCAAACCCTTCACATAGAAGAACATGATACCTTATGGAATGTATGATTCTATTCACATAAAATGCTAGCAAAAACTTTATAGGAACATAAATGGCATATGTAGCAGAAAAGATTCTTGTTTATTATATTCTTTAGTTAGGATCATTGAGCATTAAAAGCATTATAATATATTCTGAGTATTTTTTGCCGTGTTCCAGACACATCATAAATGACAAAGGGAAGTATTAGTTCTCATTATATTAGCATTCAGAAAATAAAGATGGATTGGGGTGCAAATAAGTATAGAAAATCAAGGAAATCTAAGAAAACAATAAAAACTCCCCCCAAAAGAAGATGTTAAATAATAGGTTTGAGAGGCACCTGGGTGGCTTAGTTGGGTAACTGACTGCCTTCGGCTCAGTTCATGATCCTGAGATCCTGCTCAGTGGGGAAGCCTGTTTCTCCCTCTCTCACTCCCCCTGCTTGTGTTCCACGCCTAGCTGTGTTTCTCTCTGTCAAATAAATAAATAAAATCTTTAAAAAAAATAGGTTTGACATTGCAAATTTAAATACACTTTAAAAATGCAAGTTTTACATTTTATTTGTATATGACTTTTTTTCAGGGAAGGTGTATATGGTTACAAATTATCTAGTTCTATTATTAATCAGCCAGGTAATCTTTAAAAAGTGACTTGAGTCTCTCTGAATCAATAACTTCTACTATACAAACAAAAGGATTCAACTATATGACTTTATAAACCCTCCCAACCTGGTATTTTTGTTTTTCAGTCCACTAGGAGTTAGCTGGTTAGCTTCAAGAGGCTAAATGTTGGTTTAATAATTTTAAAAATCCAATACTCAAAATCGCACATGGCTTACCTACATTAGAAAATGTATTTTTATTGGCTTCACTGCTTCCATACATGATTTTTTAAAACACCAGTTGGTGCTATTCATACAGCCTTGTGTCCCTCTTACATTGCGTGAAGAACCATGACCACCAGCAGTAAATCTGAGAAGAAAGGGACAATCTGGTCTATTGAGCAACAGAACTATCTTAACACTTTACCATGCTTCTATTGCATCCTCTGGCCTGTTTCTCATACATATAAAAGCAATTGGAGTATGAATGAGTAGACATCTGATAAACCCCTCCCAAATGCATTTAAAATTTATTACTTAGATAAAAATGGGCATATCTCTTTTAAACAGTAGTTCTTTTCTTGAATTGGCTTTTTTTGGATAAAAACATAAAATTATGTGTATATATTTATATGTCAGCTGCTATATTAGTTAACAATAAGGATAAATAGAACTGAAGAAACTGAAATAAAATACAAGCCAAACTTGATTTTAAAAGGATCCACAGATAGGGCGCCTGGGTGGCTCAGTTGGTTAAGCGACTGCTTTCGGCTTAGGTCATGATCCCGGAGACCCGGGATCGAGCCCCACATCAGGCTCTCTCCTCGGCGGGAGGCCTACTTCTCCCTTTCTCACTCCCCCTGCTTGTGTTCCCTCTCTAGCTGTGTTTCTCTCTGTCAAATAAATAAAATCTTTAAAAAAAAAAAAAAGGATCCACAGAAAATAATAGAATATTTGAATTTTGTGCAAGTTTTAACCACAACCAACCAGACTGACAGGTGACAGTATAACACATTAGCATATGTTGAGAAAATGTTCTGAATATATGAATTATCTGCATTTTTTCCCTGTTACATGTTTCTGAGATTTTCACCAGAACATAAAATACAGAGGGATAAGAAAGGCCTCCAAGTACTTCAGTGAAGCCAAGAATCTCAAGATATATTTCAAATATGCTCATTTTCAGAAAACTAAAAACATTCACTCAGCATGTTTTGATGCAAATAACTATGAAGGAAGAAAGCAATCAAAGGAAAAGTGATGACCCCAATCTTATTTTAGTGAATGCAAATTAACATTTAAGAGCATGGATAAAGCCATTCTATAAATTAGTAATGCCTTGTTAGTCTTCATTAAAAAAAAGAATTGACAATTAAGAGGAAAAAAATATGGTAAATAGCTGGCAAATTAACAGATGCTGTGCTAAATTCATTATTCTGTATCTTTCCCAACCCTGCTGAAGAGGACATGTGGTAGGGAAAAGATCATTGACAAAACCAGCGTGGGATTAATTAAATGGGGTGTTTTGTTCACAACTTTCCTCATCAGTTCTGTTCCATTGAACTCTAATGGTAAACAGGGCAGAAGCCAAAGAGTGCAGTTTAAGATGAGTTTAAGATGAGCTTTCAAGCAAAATTCTCATGCAGTTATCCATTCAATATTTACCTACACACTGCTGGGTCTGGCCCTGATTTATCTTCTTTCATTCTCCCCTGTCCATCATGAGATCTGCTCTGGTCCCTACCATCACTCCTACCTATCTGCTGCCTTCTATCTGCTGCCTTCTCCATCTCTGTAGTACCTGCTCTGTAGCGTCCCCTTTGATCTGGCTCATCCAGAGTGGCCTATTACCTGGCTCATTGAAGAGCAAGCAATGCCAGTCAATGAGTAATCACCAAATTTTTGTAACTTCTTTGAGAAATCCCTGATGAGAACTGAAAGTGTAAACAATTTGAAAGTGCCACTTTCAGTCTTTCTTTTGTGCTGTCGTTATTTATTAGATATGTTTTTTCTGTCTTCTCCACCCAGATTCTATGTTAAATAGGGGAGGGGTGGGGGGAGGGACAGTTAATAAATTCTCCCTCTTCGGTCTCCCTCCTCCTCTCCCTTCTCTTCCTCCTTCTTCTTCATATGCACTGGCAGATATTGATTGACAAGTCTTCAAAATTAATATAATCATGAGTTGTGACCAGCACAATCCAAGTGATGAAGTAAAGTCATTAGTACATTCCAAGAAATAGCAATTAATGGTCTTAGGTTAAAAGTATTGAATACTAAAGCTTATTTACCTCAGAAATTCTTACCTGTTATTGAGGATCAAAACCACTGGAACTGAAAGCAAACAGAAAGGCCTCCATGTAGAGAGCCCATTTATAGAAAATCCATTTTCCCCTGCTGTACCAGAACAGCTTTCCCTTCTGCTGAAGGCTGCCAAAGAGTAAGGTGCTGAAGGGCCCAGGGAAGAATGCAGAAGGGTTCAATCACAAGCTCATCATTTACTTTTACATTTTCAGAGAAGCACAGCGGTGTTTTTCAAAAAATGCAGAAGGCATCCTTCCTTTTGGACCCCAAGTCACAAAACAGAAAAGGAGGTAAGAATGAATGAAAGTACTTTCTGTCTCAATTCCCAAGAAGAAATGTTCCTAATAAAATCGTAGATGGGAGAGAAATTAAACAAGAGTCAAAAGGTATTAGTGAGGATTCCACTGTGTAAGTATGGGATATCTATTGTGTATAAGATGTCCAAACATCACTATCTTATTTACATTTATAGCATTCTAAAATAAAGGCATGATTTGATGTTCCATGCACTCATAGTTTTCTTATTAAGTAGAACTCTAATTCTCTTCTATTAATGATAGGAAATATAAAATAAAGTTCCAGAAGGCAATGGAAAAACATATTCTTGGTATTTTCTGCTGAATTTTCTAGAAGAAGATCAAGACATAAGATTTCCAAACTAACAAATTATCATTATATAGCCTCTAGGACATGAAACAGTTCTCAGTTATTACAAATGAGGTTTTTACAGAATATGATGGACAAGAGAAATGCTCAAGATGTATGAAATATAAAATATATATTGTTGCATACACTTGAGCTCCATAAAGTACACACGAATATGCCACACATTACATTTACTGTTTGTGAGTTAGTAGTGTTTGTATTCTCCTTCACTTTTGTAATATTCTCCAAATTTTCTACAGTAAACCTGTACATGCAGGAAAAAAAAATAGACTGAAAAAGTGAGAAAGACCTTTTCATGAGCAAAAGAGTAAGCGTCTCACTGTACAAATCATGTGTTGAGTAAACAATTGCCACCTGTAACTTTTTTGTCAGAGAAAACTGATAGGTTTTGGATGTAGTGGTTGATCTATTTAATCACATAATCGCAGACTTTATGATCAGATGAAAAGAAAGCACATAGATTTTTAAAGGGAAGAAATTTAAGAACCTTGGACAATGATGTTCAAGAGCATTCGTTTAATGGTTTAAATTCTCAAATAGGCAAAACGTGTGTATTTCTGAAACCAGGCAGTAAGTAGCTTCATCGAAGAAAGTAATGTTGATTTTAGTTCTGGAGTGTAATTACCATGACTACAGCTCCTTGGAGAATGAATTTAGCCTTTCAGTGAGAAGCAATATTTATTTTTAAACAAGTACTTCAGTGACACCTTCATTCTTACAAATGTGTAACTCAGTGATTTATGCATGAGGGGGAAAAGATCGCAATCTCTTCAAGCTTTCTTAGTCCAAATGAAACAGAAATTTGAAGTCGTTTACCTTTCATTCTGAGTGATAACAGGTTTTCACATGTATTTTTCAGATAATTGCCTCAATTTTCTCATTCAATTTGGCTGAGACTTCCCCAATTCTCCACACATTTTTCTCTCTTTTGGCCTCTAGGCATAAGGCAAGAACTAAGATTATACAAACCCGACACTGTTGCAAATTTCTAAAAGGAAGGGCAAACAGATGGATAAAGCCAAGAAAACAGCTAGGAGAGGCCCTTGGTTACTATGGAATTACAAGCAACTCCAGCAAAGCTTGTGTCAACATGGATTTTCAAATGACCAAGGAGTGTTCTGAGAGGTTTTGCCATGTGAGCAAGTAAATACAAAAATTCATTTGGAAAATCTGAAACACAGATGGCTATTGGCATGCCGGCAAAACACAATTCCCAGCCCTTTTCTGTATGGGCACAGTAATTGTGTGTTTTAAGTTGATCTTTATTTCTTTTTAAGCACCAAACAGATTTATGCCCCTAGTGAAATACTAAACATTTTTGAAATTAGAGAATCCGTTGCAACTTAAGTAGGGTGCAAACAGTCAACTTTCAGCTCTAATACCACACAATCCGCTAGGAAGAGATTTACCTCCTATTAATTTGTACTCTGCACAGTCATGCTCCTTTCTTTACAAAGTAAGTGACATGAGAGTCATGTGGGGTTTGGATTCAGACAAACCTGCATTCAAATGCTTTCTCTGACCCAGACCTACTGTTTAACCATGGGGAAAATGCCTAACTTCTCTAAACCTGAGGTTCTTCACCTAGAAAATGGGAGAGAAAGAAGTAATATTACCTCCAGAATAGTTTTCTGTGAGAATTCAATGGGTTTATGGATATAAAGTGCATGACCCAGAGGAAGCAGTTAAATGTTAGTGCCCCTCCCTCAGTACCTGTCCTGACCTTTCCTCTTCCTGATTTCAACCCCAGGGGCCAGCCGTTGGCCACTTTCCAACCATTTGTTTCCTTAAAGTTCATCAGGAGATAAGCAAGTGCATGAAATGGGGACACAAAGTGCAAGATGGGAAGACAGAAAGAGAGAAGGGAAAACAGTAAAGATTAGGGATACCTGGATGGCTCAGTTGGTTAACGGTTTGACTCTTGATTTGGGCTCAGGTCATGATCTCGGGGTCATGAGATCCATCCTAGCTTCAGGCTTCACTCTCAGCAGAGAATCTGCTTCTCTGCTTCTCTTTCCCTGCCCCTCCGCATGCTCTCTCTCTCTCTTTCTCTCAAATAAATGAATAAATCTTTTTTAAAAATCATAAGAAAAATAAAACAATAAAGATTAAATGAAAGTTTCTATTCTGTGCCTTTGTTTGCTTGTTGGCTTTACTTTATTTCAACTTAATACCGAACTTGGAAAATATTCAAAGTGACACAGACACATACATGCGCGCGCGCACACACACACACACACACACACACATAAACACACACTCAATAGAGGTTGCATGGTAAAGTAAGAGAGAGCAAATGGGTATCATTTAAAAATAATATCCAGTTGGTTTTTCCTTTCTTTATTCCAAAGTAATATAAGTTAAAATCTGACCTAGGGAGAAAAGAAACAGTTACTCAACTCCCCTCAGAATTCTTTGGGTAGGTCAGTGTTCAGCCCAGCTACCCACAAAGGACATCCATTAGGTGTTCCATCTGTGTTCTTATCCATGCTGTAGTGAGAAGAACATTCCTCTGAGATTTACTAATCAGGAAGAGAAAGCACTCAGGCTGAAAAAAAAACAGGTGCCTCTCTAAAGAAAATTTCTACATTTACCTTCATGTTAGCATTTGCTAACTGTCACATCACAGTGTATTGGATCTTGCAGCAGGCTTAGAAATCTCCAAATAAGGGCAAGTGAGACTGTCTGAGATCATTCATTCATTTATTCAATCACTCAAAGAATATTTATTGAGCACCTACCATGTGCTTGTGAAGAACCAAAGATGTTATCCTGAACCTAACAAATATGGTCTTTAACCTCATGGCTCAATCTGAAAGAGGAGATAAACATTAACCAAAGATTTACAAAAATACACATAACTACAAACATTAAAAGGCATTTTATTTTGTTAAGCTACTGCAATTTGGGGGATGACTGGGGTTATTACTCATTCAGCAGGGTGTATTTGATTACTGCTGCAAAATAAATTACCAGTGAGGCTTAAAATAATAAACATGAGTTCAGTGTGTGTATCAGGAAACAAAGCATGGGTTAGCGGCTCAGACAGACCCATAGTCAAGTTGAAGCTCCACTGGAGGAGAAACTCCTCAGCTCACTTACATGGCATCAGGATACCTCCTGACTATCAGGTGGAGACCTCAGTTTCTTGCCATGTGGAACTTTCCAGAAAGAAGCTTAAAATATGGCAGTAGACTTCTCTAAGAGTGAATGAGCAAAAGAGGGAGTGAAAATAAGATCGTGGTCATAACGTATTTTATTCTAATTTCAAGAGTAATATCTCATCTCTTTTGCAATATTCTATTTTCTAGAAGTGAGCCAGTAAGTCAAGCAGAGAGGATACCAAAACGGATTAAATATCAAAAGATAGCTCTGTTTGGGAGCCTCCCTAGAGGTTGCTTACCATATAAAGTGCTCCCACCAGACTATAAGAAGGGGAAAAAATAGACAATTTAGAGAGAAGATGGAAATAAGAGCATTTCAGAGTATAGAGTCTTGGGATGAAAATTATAGCTTTTGTATGTCTTCCCTCCATGGTTCCTTTACATATCCTAACCAAAAATGTGGTTTCAAAAAAGGAATCAGAGAATCTGAGGGAGTGATCTTAAGCCACAGAAAAGTGATTGTCTATTTCTATTCTGTTCCCAGAACAGACAGAATGGTGCTCTGTCAAAAATGGCAATTGGGGTGTGGAAAGAGACTCTTAAATTACATGTAAACTTGAAATTTCTTATAAGCCTCACATAGGTCCCTTGAGCACCTGTATATGATTACTAAAATTTCTACACCTCAATTTTAGTGTGTGTGTGTGTGTGTGTGTGTGTGTGTGTGTGTGTGTGTTGGAGGTTGACCCACGAGAAATTCTCTGAAGACAGCTGGATGCCCTACAGTTCAATTCAATTCTGACAATATCTACTTGGAAATCACACCAGATTCCACAAGCTACAAGTTCAGTACACAGGTGTACTGACAAGATTCCACCACATGCCCCTTCAGATGCCAATAACAAGTCCAGGTTGTGACCTGAATATCTGACCTACTAACTACAAGCAGAGGTTCCCACGATCCCCTTCTCTGGTTCAATTAATTTCCTAAAGTGACTCACAGGATGTAGAGAAACACTTCACCCACCAAATAACTGATTTATTATCAAAGAATATAACTCAGGAACATCAGATGTAAGAGATGCATAAGACAAAGTATGGGGGAGGGCTGTAGAGCTTCCATGCTCTGAGTACACCTCTCTCCCCGCATCTCTTGTGTGTTCATCAACCCTGAAGCTCTCTGAACCAGTCTTTTGGATTTTTCTGGAGGTTTTGTGACATCAGCATGATTGATAAATCATCAACCGTTGGCAATTGATTTAACTTCTGGCTTCTCACTTTTTCCAGGTCAGGGATGGGACTGAACATTCCAATCCTCTAATCACAGAGCTGGGTTCCCTAGCAACCAATCTCCATCCTTAGGATACCTAGTATCTTCTGAAAGCAACCTCTTTAACATAACAACAACTTTATTGCTCCTATCACTTAGGAAATTCCAGTGGTTATAGGAACTCTGTGCCAGAAATGGGATGAAGATTAAGTATGTTCTTTGCATAAATCACAGTATCACAGATACTTACATCTCATCTAGCAAATTATAATATTTAGGATGACTGGAGTAACCCGATGGTAAGGATGAGAGAGGTCATCAATGTAGGTAGGTGCAACCCATCTGGCATGTCAGGAATCTATGAATTTACAGAGAAATGGTCAGTTATAAGAAACTATGTAATATTCTCCTTTCTTTTATTTATTCTTATTCTAATTAATAGATATTTAAG
>PITA01009134.1:49377-79966 GCA_004023965.1 Spilogale gracilis | reverse complement strand
AAGAAAGAAAGAAAGAAAGAAAGAAAGAAAGAAAGAAAGAAAGAAAGAAAGAAAGAGGAAGGAAGGAAGGAAGGAAGGAAGGAAGGGGGAGGGAGGGAGGGAGGAAAGGAAGGGAAGGGGAAGGGGGAAGGAAAAAGGAAAGAGGAAAGGAAATAGAAAAAAAGGAAAGGATAGGAAAGAGAAAAGAAAGAAGAAAAGAAAAGAAAAGAAAAGATTATGTTAAGAGCCAACTGGATGACAGGGACAAGGAGCCTGTAGATTTCAGCGGAGGAAGCCAGCACTGAGGGCTGGTGAGGCTGAGAAAGGAGAATAAGAGAGCTGAAGAATAAGAGAGCTCAAGTCTGGCCACGAGGCAGGAGCTTATTTGAATAGGAAGACGCATCCCAGGAGGGCGGCAGGTGAAGAAAAGAAACACTGGAGATGGGATTGCCCGAGACATCCCCACTGACCAGGAGCACACGGTTTTGGTGACAGAGACAGGCGTCGTTGCGTAGTCCGACACTGAGAAATGCCGGGGAGCTCAGGAGCGTGTATGCTGGCCGGAGAACTTGGCTTTAGCCGGTAGACACCGGGAGCCGCCGGATGTGCGCCCCGGAAGCGGTGTGTGTGCACAGCAATACTTTAGGAAGACAGACCTACCCGTGGCCAGACTGGCTGCCCAGAGACTGGGGGAAGAGGTGAGGTGAGGAATGGACTTGTGTAATCTAAGTGAGTTTACCTAGCCTCGTCGAAAGTAAAAGATTAAAACCAGAAAGGGAAGTGCAAATGAGAAATTAGTTTACATGTATGGACCAGGCACTATCTAAGCAATCTGTACATTTATGTGTATACATTGTCCTCTGTTTGCAGTGGGGCTATGTCCCAGTAACCCCCCAGTAAGCTGAAATACATGTAATACACCAACCTATCAAACCTCATGGCTTCGCCCACCTCAAATGTGCTCAGAATAGGGATGTCAGCCTTGAGTTGGGCAAAATCATCTAACACAAAGCTTATTTTACAATAAAGTGTTGAATATCTCAGGTAATGTATTAAACACTGTGCTGAAAGTGAGAAACAGAACGGTTGAATGAGTATACATTGGGTTGTCAGTGGTTGGGTTTTTCACCCTGGGATCCCATCGCTGACTGGGAGTTACCGCTGACCAGCATCATGAGGGACAGTTGAACTGCATATCGCTAGACTGGGAAATTCACAATTCAAAGAATGGCTTCTACAGAGTGTGTATTCCTTTCATATCATTGTAAAGTCAAAAAAATCTTAAATTGAACCACCGTAAATTGGGGACCATCTGTTGGAGTGTATGTTATAACATATATATATATTATATACATAGTCCACCTAATTCTTACCACAACTGTGTAAGATAGATGCCAGCCATTATTATTTCATCTTGCAGAAGAGGAAGCTGAGACCTAAACAAGGTCAGTTACTTGGCCAACGTTGCTCAGCTAAGCAGCGTTGGAAAGAGAATTTCAGCCCAGGCAGACTGGCTTCAAGGCTCTTATCTTAACCACGGCCCTGGGAGGACAAGAAAAGGCAGACCTTGGGGCGCCTGGGTGGTTCAGTTGGTTAAGCAACTGCCTTCAGCTCAGTTCATGATCCTGGACTCCCAGGATCGAGTCCCGCATCGGGCTCCCTGCTCAGTGAGGAGTCTGCTTCTCCCTCTCACTCTCTCCCACTTTCACACACTCTCTCTCTCCCTCCATCTCTCATTCTCTTTCTCAAAAAAGTAAATAAAATCTAAAAAAAAAAAAAAGAAAGTAAGAAAGAAAGAAAAGAAAAGGGAAACCTTCATCACGCTCTTTGTTAAGAACCACACCTGGAAAGTAAGGATGAGGACAAGTTCAACTTTATAAGCCTCTGCAAGGAAAGGAGCTAAGCGGAACTCAAAGGACAAGGGAGGCTGAATGGGTGGATGCCTCAGAGAAGCAAGCAGACGTCATGGTCTGGTCTGGTGTGGGGGCAGGAGTCACAGATCCTTTAAAGAACCTGACAAAAGGGGCACCTGGGTGGCTCAGTGGGCTTAAGCCTCTGCCTTTGGCTCAGGTCATGATCTCAGGGTCCTGGAATCCAGGCCTGCATCGGGCTCTCTGCTCAACGGGGAGCCTGCTTCCTCCTCTCTCTCTGCCTGCCTCTCTGCCTGCTTGTGATCTCTCTGTGTCAAATAAATAAAATCTAAAAAAAAAAAAAAAAAGAATCTGACAAAAGGCTGGAGCCTCTCAATAGGAAAAAAATACACATGCACAAAAAAAATCATTGCACATAATTTCATTAGGTTCCTGCCCTCCAGTTAAGCCTTGCCCTAAATGTGTCATATAAACAATTCAATGACAAACATTTCTAGAGAAGAGATTTTATTTCCATTCATAAAATATATCACTAAATAGCTGAAAAAGTTACATATTATTTTAAAACATAGATTTAAAAAATCATATCAGCTTCTCCTTAGCAAAATGCTTTTGTTTTATGTATTTACAAGAATATACTATACCTCAGGTACACGATTTTCACTCAAGCCCGCCCGAGAAGGCCTTTGGATGTGGATAGATGCTCCAGAAAAGGTAATTATCAGCCGGTCCTGCCTGGTGCAAAGGATGATTTGTTTTCACAAAAGTTCCTTTGAAAACAAGAGTAAATACAGAGAGCGTCCAGAGAAAAGTCCAGCAAAGCAGCAGTTGAGATCACACTTTCTTTTGGTGATGAAATTAATCTTGTTTTGGTAATCTATAGCCTGTTTACTGTGGGGGCTGGAGGGAGGAAGTCCTTAAGGCTACACTGTTTCTCTAGGAATCTTCCAAGTGAGCCTGTGGAGTCAGGAGCCCGGGGTCCGCCTCTCTGCTGTAGGGTCTCCTGTTTTGGTAGACGGAAGGACGGTCTGAGATGCGGCCATCCATGTTCTGGTACATCTGAAGGTGGTGAAAAAGACAGAATGCTGATCACCATCTGAGGAAGACGGACATGTCAAGGGCCCATATTGCAGATTATTTATTATTTATGATACATAAGTCTTAGAGGATAATCTTAGAGGATATTAATTGACAAAGCAAATTCGGTTTACAAATGGAGAAATCAAGGCATGGTCAAGTAGCTGATTCCATTACCGCTTCTACTCTTGGATATAAAGTCCCAAACTAGAAATCCAAAAGCCGAACAGTACAATCATAAAAAGAGGGGCGCCTGGGTGGCTCAGTCATTAAGTGTCTGCCTGCAGCTCAGGTCATGATCCTGGAGTCCTAGGATTGAGCCCTACATAGGGCTTCCTGCTCCCCAGGAAGCCTGCTTCTCCCTCCCCCACTCTTCCTGCTTGTGTTCTCTCGCTCTCTCTTTGTCAAATAAATAAATAAATAAAATCTTTTTTTTT
This sequence comes from Spilogale gracilis, assembly GCA_004023965.1. Taxonomy (NCBI): domain Eukaryota; kingdom Metazoa; phylum Chordata; class Mammalia; order Carnivora; family Mephitidae; genus Spilogale; species Spilogale gracilis. The sequence continues at coordinate 76,602 of PITA01009134.1, read as the reverse complement.
TTTTTAAAGATTTTATTTATCTGACAGAGAGAAACACAGCCAGAGAAGGAACACAAGCAGCAGGAGTGAGAAGCAGGCTTCCCTCCAAGCAGGGAGCCCGATGTGGGACTTGATCCCAGGTCTCTGGGATCATGACCTGAGCTGAAGGCAGAGGCTTAACCACTGAGTCACCCAGTTGCCCCTAAGTAAAATCTTAAAAAAAAAAAAAAAAAAACAGCAACCATAAAAGGGAAAAGCCACTAAAAATAATCTGTTCATTATGCAAATTAGTACAGGTGATTCTTGAGTTTCACTTGCCAGGTCAGTGACTTTAAAATGTTTTTCCAAAACGAAAACAGCTCTACTTCCGGTCTGATTATAAAGTTAATGCATATTAATATAGATTTTAAGCAACATAGGAAGATATATAGAAGAAAAGTGAACATTATCAGAGGTAGCCCCCATGACAGAGGGCTTGCTGTGGATACACAATTCTGTGTCCGCAGACTCAGAGTGCAGACCCTGTTTCAGAACCTTCTTTTGAATTTCTAAAACATTGTTTGCAGGTTACACATGTCACACATTTTCACTATTTACTAAATATTAGCACATTTGCTGTTGTTGTTTTTTTTTAAGATTTTATTTATTTGACATAGAGAAACACAGCCAGAGAGGGAACACAAGCAGGGGGAGTGAGAGAGGGAGAAGCAGGCTTCCCACAGAGCAGGCAGCCCCATGCGGGGCTCGATCCTGGGACTCTGGGATCATGACCTGAGCTGAAGGCAGGGGCTTAACCACTGAGCCACCTAGGCTCCCTGAGCACATTTTTTTATTAAAGATTATTTATTCATTTACTTATTTGACAGAGAGAGATTACAAGTAGGCAGAGAGGCAGGCAGAGAGAGAGTGGGGAGCAGGGTCCCCGCTGAGCAGAGAGCCCAATGTGGGCCTTGATCCCAGGACCCTGAGATCATGACCTGAGCTCATGACTGAGGGCACACTGGCCCCGTCTCCGGGGTGAATGAGCGCAGTGGAATGGCTGGGTCAGAGGGGATGTTCATCGGATCGGCGATGCACCTCGACAGGCTGCTCAGCAGAAAGCATTACTTATTTCCACTCCTCTCCGCTGTGCCTGGAAACAAGGCTGTTTTCTCCCTACCGCAAGGGTGTTAACTGTCGCTCACAGCTCTAGCCCTTTGTCTGGCGAAAGTTCGATCTCCTTGCCTGAGTGTTTCATGATAAAGTCGAACATCTTTTTCTATATTCAGTGAACATTTGCACTTTATTGTGAATTGTCTGCTTCTCTTTTTGCCCTTTTATCTTGGGCTACCCAGGTTTTTCTTATTACTTACGAGAACTCTTTGTGATATAGGGATCATGCATTCTTATGTGAGTTTGACAGACTCCCTCCCTTTCCCCACCCCTCACTACTGCATATTTCTTTATGTTTGTTTTGATAGTTATGGTGTTCACCAAATGGACAATCTCCTCCTCTTAACTTTTCTTTCTGGAGAACAAACGGCTAAAAACTCCTTTCCAACCTGGTCTTCACAGCAACTCTCTGCCTCTATCCTTGCGGTTGAGCAGTAATGATACATTGTTTTTGTAAAGCAGGCCTAGCAGTTGGTTACCACCCGCTGGACCAAATGCACATCTCCAGCCCTGAATATCTAACCACCTAAGGAAGACTGCACAGAAATACCAGTAACACTTCAAATCCACACCTGAATCCCTTATCTCTGATCACCCATCCTCCTCTCCTTCCTGTATTGACAGTTTCACTTAGTGAACCGCCCACCTCCAGTCCCACGATGGAGAACCTTCAGAACCATCTCCTCAACCTCGCTGTATTCCCCCAACGACCGACTGGGCGCCATTCCAATATGTCACTGCTTTTAATGTCTTCCTATCCATTTCTTTAAGAGATCTTTATTTATGTAAGTAATTCATTAGTTTTATTGACATATGGATGAACCAGAATGTTCCACCAGTGTCAGGTGCACAACATAGTGATTCCACAAGTCTGTACGTTATGCGGTGCCCCCCCCCCCCCCGCACCCCCGCGGGCGGAGCACCCACCTGCCGCCACGCCGCGCTAGCACAGCCCCCTTAACTTACTCCCTGTGCTTACTGCCTTCATCCTGGTGACTTTTTCATTCCGTAACTGGAAGCCTGTGCCTCCCATCCCCTTCACCCCTTTAAGTGATTTTAAAATGAATTTTTAAAAAATGTTTTATTTATTTGACAGAGAGGAACACAGCGAGAGAGGGAACACAAGCAGGGGGAGTGAGAGGGAGAAGCAGGCTTCCCGCCGAGCAGGGAGCCCGATGTGGGGACTTGATCCTGGGACTCCAGGATCATGACCTGAGCGGAAGGCAGTCGCTTAACCAACTGAGCCACCCAGGCGCCACCTAAAGAGGATTTTTAAATTGCACAATACATGAGTACTTTCTCTTTACACTTTGAAACCCGAGCTTTTCAAGTATATTAATAGAAAGAGGTACGTAAGATTTTCTTACACTTTTTAAAATGGTTTCTCTATCCATATTGTTTTTATTCCTAACGTCATTTGTGCTTTCTCTTTTTTCTTAACTGTTCTCTTCATAGTATGCGTTAGTGGTATATTTGGATACTGTATTACCATACAACATTAATACACAGAGTTAATTCGATCCAGACTATTGTATTCAAATTCTCAGTCAGACACTTACTGGGTTACCTTGGGCAAACAACTGAACCTCTCTGTATCTCAATTTACTGATCTGCAAAAGAGGTAATAGTAGAACTTACTTTGTGAGATTGAGGTGAGAAGTGAATGAGTTTTTATGGGTAGTAGATTAGTAGAGTGCATAACAAACCCTCCAAAAATGTTAGCCATTAAATCTTACTATTATTAGTTCCAAAAACAGCATTCTGGTTTCCTGAGCATCACTACCATTTTGGGGGCTACCCTCGGCCTAATTGATTCTGCCTGTAACTTCATGAGCTTTCTTTTTTTTACTATTATTTATTTTAGAGAGAGTGCGTACGCAAGCATGGGGAGGAAGGAGAGGGAGAGGTGGAGGGAGAGGAAAAGAATCTCAGGCAGACTCCATGCTCAGCATGGAGATGAATAAAGGGCTCTATTCGAGGACCCCAAGACCACAACCTGAGCTGAAACCAGGAGTCTGAGACTCAGCAGACTGAGCCACCCAGGCGCCCCTCTATTAATTCTTTCCTTCTGCTTTGTTTTATTTGCTTCCTCCTCTTCCGTCCTCCTTATTCACTGTAAGTTTTTTTCTTAGCTTCTTGAGTTGAAAGTTTAAATCACTCGTTCTCATTCTTTTTTTGTTTTGTTTTTTAAAAGATTTTATTTATTTATTTATTTAAAATATTTTATTTATTTATTTGACAGAAAGAAACACAGCGAGAAAGAGAACACAAGCAGGCAGAGGGAGAGGGAGAAGCAGGCTTCCTGCCGAGCAGGGAGCCCTATGCGGGGCCTCTGGACTCTGGGATCATGACCTGAGCCGAAGGCAGATACTTAATGACCGAGCCACACAGGCGCCCCTCATTGTTTTCTAATAAATGAACTTAGAGTTACTAGTTTGGCTGGCTCCTACAGGGTTTAATAAGTAGGGACTATTTTTATGTCTTTTTCCTTCCTCTCGTCCTCCTTCTTGTGAACCAAAGGCTTCTTTCTGTAAGAAGCATGAGTTTTAATTTCTCATGTACGACACTGGGGGCTTTTCAGGTATTACTGGTGATTTCCCCTTCCACGGCACTGAGGTTAGTAAATGTGATCTGTGTGATAACAGTCTCATTTATTTTGATATTCTCTTTCTTAAGTGGACTTACTGATCTTGCCATTTTGAGCTTTTTCTGTTTCCATGGATGCTCTTTTTTTCTCTCTTCCCCATTTTGTGGAGTTCATCAGGTTTTCTATGGTCCTCTTTTCTTCTACTCTGAACCTGAGATTATAGATTCTATTTGTTTTCATAGGGGTTATACTTACATTTGTAACACCCATGTTACTCTTATGTGTATTTAACAGCGTGACTGGTCCCCTGCGGAACTTCTGCGGGAACCCACCAGACTTCTCCCTAGGAAAGCACATGTCCTTATTCTTTCCGAGAGTCCTGTTGTGAGTCTTCCCTCCTCAGTCCTAACTGCTTTCATTGTCTTAGGGGTCTTCTACAGTTTCTGGTCTACAAAAATCTCCTTCTGGCTTTCAAAGGCAATTATGGCTTCACTTCTTTAAAAAATATATGTGTGTAAATATATATAGGTATTTAATATCTAATTTTTAAGATTTTATATAGCTATTTGAGAGGGAGATAGAGAAAGAGAAAGAGAGAGAAAACACAAGTGGGGGAGGGGCAGAGGCAGAAGCAGATTCCCCACTGAGTAGGAAGCCCGATGTGGGGCTCGGTTCTAGGACCCTGGGATCATGACCTAAGCTGAAGGCAGATGTTTAATTGCCTGAGCCACCCGGGTTTCCCATTTTTTTAATATTTATATTACATTTATTTTATATTTGTTTATAATATAGTATATATAAACACATGGCGTATTGATGACACAGTTATAGTCTAATGTATGTATTTCCCATGATTTGTGGGCATGGGACATGAAAAGAGAGGTGATGTGAGCCCAGGCCCCTTTCCTGAAACAGGAGCTGTGTGTGTCCCTCCCTTCTCCACTCCCTCCCCCACCATCTAGTTTACCCCCTCATCTTTGCTCACCTCTGTTGCACAGTCGCCTCTTAACTGATCTCCTTACTTCCGCTGTTAGGGTTTTGCTTTCTCAAATTTACTTTTATGCTTGCCTGCCTTTCCTGCCTTCCTTCCAGAAATATTTGCTTAGCACTTTCCGTCCACTGAGCATTATGCCAGCCACTGGGTATATGATGGTGAACAAAACGGATGTGAGCTCTGATGTGGCCTCGTGGTGACAGGCACTCATTCACTTCATAACGGGTGAGTGTCTCCTGCCTGTGGGCCTGCTTCAGGCCATGGGAAGATGAGCAGTGCGTTTGCTTGTCCTCACGAACCGAGTCTAGTGATGAGAAAGACAGACCCATGAGACAAAAAGTCTCACATAAGGGCACCTGGGCGGCTCAGTGGGTTAAAGCCTCTGCTTTCTGCTCAGGTCATGATCTCAGGGTCCTGGGATCGAGGCTCATGTCAGGCTCTCTGCTTAGCAGGGAGCCTGCTTCCTCCTCTCTCTCTGCCTGTCTCTCTGCCTACTTGTCATCTCTCTCTGTGTCAAATAAAGAAATAAAATATTTTTTTAAAAAAGATTTTATTTATGTATTTGACAGAGAGAAACACAGCCAGAGAGGGAACACCAGCAAGGGGAATGAGAGAAGGAGAAGCAGGCCTCCCACCGAGCAGGGAGCCCGATGTGGGGCTCGATCCCGGGTCTCTGGGATCATGACCTGAGCCGAGGTTGCTTAACCAACTGAGCCACCCAGGCGCCCCAATAAATAAAACCTTTAAAAAAATGTCTCACACAACATCACTGGAGTCTCACATACAGTTAAAGACAACGTGTTAGGGGGACTCAGGAGAAGGACCCTGAAATCTGGCGGGGAAGCTACAGAGGTCTTTGGAGAGGAGAGACTACTTGATCCGGCTCTTTTTTTCCTTTCTTTTTTTTTTCTTTAACCGAGGTATAATGGATATATAACTCTACATTAGTTTCAGGTATAGGATGTGATTCATGTCTATATTGCAAAATGATTACCACAATCAACCTAATTAACATCTGTCACCATTCCTAGTGATCTGGGCCATCAAGACAAACCCTAAAGCATGTTTGTGCATTCTAAATACCCTTGTTGGTTCACCACTGTCTGATTAAGGCCTTAGCATGTTACTCGATGATCTCCCCACTCCAACTCCATATCACTGGGGTCGGGTTATATCTAAAAGTGTTAACCTCTGTCTTAGTGTGCTTCTGTCCTCTTCTCACTTGTTCCCTGAGGGCCATTTTCCTTCCCTAGTCCATGATGGAGCAAAAGCAGAGACTCTACAAAAAGCGTTCACATGCATACCAGGAAATTTCACCCCAGCCTGTTGGCAAGGCCTGTCGTCCCACCCGAGAGACTAGACATGGCGGTGCTTAGGGCCGGTGTAAAGGGAGAAGCGTACACGGAGTGACTACAAAGGAGGGACAAGGGTTCGCTCATGGTGGGCAGAGCTGCCTGGCATGGTTGTGTAGATTAGGCCTTTTCAGAGGGGTAGTTGCTGGGGGGGTGTCCCGGAGCTCGGACACCTCAGCTGCGTCATCGCCCTTGGAGAGCTTGCCACTCAACAGCTCCTGATTCCCTGAACAGAGCGAAGGGCACTCAGACATGGTGTGGGAGCGGGGACATGAAGGGAGACTTGTACTCCAAGACAAGGGGTCCTGAACAAAGCCAAGGAGCTTCTGAGCAGTAGCGGAGCCTGCTCCCTGGTCCACTACCTTTCTAGTCTTGTTTTCTCCATATTCTCCAACGCACCCTATACTTAGAGCCACAACCATTTATCTTCTGCTTCAGTTTCTCAACTTTGAACCATTGGTTATATTAACTCATTCAGCCTGGAACACCCCCACTATCCCCCCCCCCAATAGCCAAAATACTACTCATTCTTCACAGCTTAGTGAAATTAAACATCTGTGGATCTACATCCAGCTGCCGGACCAGGAAAAATTACTCGGCCCTTTCTCTTTACCTGAACAGCCCGTTTCTTGTTTCTCTCTCTAACTCTTCTTCAGTTTATCTTCTAGTGTCATTAACTGTGTCCAGGCAGTCTGCTCAATAGCCTTGAGGTCTTCCGGCCCTCCAACCCTTGTTGGCCTAATTCCCCGACAATAACTGAGTTTTGGAATGTGATCTTTAAAACAGCCTACCAGGAGGAATGGACGTGTCCCTCCCACCCAGGTCTCAGAGAGACCTACAGAACTGAAAATAGACTCTTAATAATTTAGAAAAAGAGAACAGACGATCCATTTAAGCAGTCAGGTTCCTATGTGACTAGCATTTATTGATTAACTACTAAGAGCCTGCTATGTGCTAATAGGTCTTTTCACATACATCCTACTCCTTACAACTTCCTAAAGAAAGATTTATTAATCCTACATTTCAGATAGGGAAACTGAGATTAAGTGACTTAATCGAGGCCTATAAGGTATAAATGATGGAGCCACAATTTGAACCTGGGTATTGGGGGTTCAAGGTCCCATCCTTTGTCCACTTCCTCTAACGGATGGCCCCCCTCACTATGCCACATTGTATTACTGAGGGGAAGAGTGAGCAAAATGATTCCAATTTCCCAAAGCCCAAAGATCACCTACCTCGGCAACCCATTTTGCAGGTGCAAAAACGAAGGCCCAGAGAGGTAAAGTGATTTGCTGTGAGTCATACAGCGATGAGGAACTAGAGTGCTTCCAGTTGGGATTAGACTCTCATGACTCCAGGCCAATGTTCTTTCCACTCTGCTGCATCAGACGCCTTGCCCTCCTGAACCTCATGAATCACACACACCTGTTGTGTGATTATTCCATACTAAAGCTTCATGTTGAGTTAGGAAAGGTCAGTGAGGATCAGAGATTGAATTTTGTTTAGTCATCTAATCCTATGCACTGGACACTTAAAAGCATTTAATTTCTGAATCAATTGGCTGAAAAAGTTACGGAAAGCTCCCCCGCCACCGAAAACGCTTACCAATAAATATATCCCACCCCATACAACTTTCAAAGGGCAAGCAAGACAATCTGTGCTGAGAAAGACAATGAAATCAGTGTGTGTTCTGGGTTATCGCTCTCCTTTCTAATAACGCTTTATAAAGTAGTACAAAGCTACGTACGGCCTCTTCTGCATCTGCCAGCTGACATCCTAAAAATGAAGTCAGGTTGGGGAAGGACGGCCGTTTCCTAGAGTCGAACGCCCAGCAGGACTGCATTATAAAGTATCTGTAGAAACAAAAGGAGGAGGAGTAAGCTGAGGAAATCAGAATGAAGAAAAGTCGATCATTTCCCACCATTTCTTGCTGGGGAGCAACTCATCATCTATGGCCCGTTCGTTTTGTGGCAAGTACTCTACTAGACTTTAAACTCACACCAGGAAGGGCAAATTAGATGATGGACAGAAATGCATTCAGTGGACCAGAAATCGGGTGATGGAGTCTCATCACCCTCATGGACCCCTCCAGCAAAAGGATTGAAGCCCTTAATTTACAGTGTCTTCAGTTTTGTTCAGAAATCCCCAAAAGAAAAAGGGTTTCCTCCCCCCACCCTTTTTTTAAAAGAGGAATCATGAATCTTGCATTAAGGAGTTTTACTTTCTTTGACATGTATTCGGAACTAGAGAGGCTGTAAATTCCTGATTTCAGCCAGCGTGCAGTCTGAGTTGAACTCACATTTCTTCCGTAGCATAAAATGGCTGATCCATCTTAAATCCACTTTGAATGAGTTTATAGAAGTTAGCATCAACCGGAATACCAGGGTAAGGATTGACACCTGAGGAAAACGTGAGGAAGGATAGACCATTTCAATCGTTTGGTTAGTCATTCAACGAACAAGCTACCGAGAGTGCCCACGGGCCAGACGCTGCTTGGTGTGAAGCCATCAGCGGGGAAGGTCATGGCTCCTGCTCTCACACAGATGCAGGCAGGTGGGGAAGACACCACCACAAGACATGAAGTGGCCCGATGTCAGACTTGAGAGCTCCTGGGAGCTTTAGACGTAGCACATCATGCATGCTGGGGTTTAGGAATGGGGCGAGGCACGGAGGGGGTAAGGGATGGCGGCCATGCGCGAAACTTACCAAGTGAGAATATTTCCCAGAGTAGTATCCCGTAGGACCACACGTCACTCTTTATGGTGTAGATCCCTTCAAATAAGCTTTCAGGAGCCATCCACTTTACAGGCAGACGAGCCTGTGCGGAGTTCAGGAGGAGATCAGTGGTGATCATTGGTGAACAGATCGAACAGTGAAGAGGACTTCTTTTCCCTTACTAGCTAGATGATAACATTTCTTTGCTTCCTAAAGTCACTCTTACTGCTTAATGAAAAAAATTATACTCTTCAAGGGGAAGTTTTTCACTTTCAAATCAATATCCTAAAATAATAGTCTGACAAAAGAAAACAAAACAAAAAAACCCCAAGAAAACAAACAAAAATCCCTACCCAATAGTTTTCATTTTTTTTTTTAGAGAGAGAGCAACAACTTGCAAGTGGGTGGGGGAGGGGCAGCGGGAGAGGGAGAATCTTAAGCAGGTTCCGCTGTCAGCGCAGAGCCTGACATTCTCAGATGCCCAACCCACTGAGCCACCTGCGCGCCCCACAGCTGTGTATCTCTTTAAAACTCATCTGGAACAAAGCTTGGTGCTTGGAATGGGTAAGTTAATTCCCATTAAGGAGTAACCAGTCCGTTGCCCAGAGGTAAAGAGATACTGATAAATTAGTGGAATATTTTGTTAAAGCGTTTCTTGGAAGAACTTTAGTGGAAATCCCAGCTACAAGACTGTGATGAGGGGCGCATACGTCATCACTGCCAGGAAGGACAGCAGGCAGGCCTCTGTGGCTTTGGTAATTTCCAGGAGCACGAAAGGCAGTTTAGAGTTAGTACAGTCCAATTAGCATCAAGACTCGGGGGCAGCTAGGTGACTGGAACAGAGCTTTCTGTAGTATTTTCTTTTTCATGAAGTGAGGAGCCCTTCACAGTTCACAATCAATCTGCCAAGTAAAATCAGAGCTCCGAGGGCGCCTGGGTGGCTCAGTGGGTAGAGCATGTGACTCTGGATCTCAGGGTCATTGAAGTGCAGCCCCACAGGTGTAGAGATTACTCAGGGAAATTAAAAAAAAAAAAAATCAAAGCTCAAGAAAGAAACACTATTTTAAATCCTACACAAACCGATGAGCTGATAGAATCAAGCAGGCTCGTCTGGTTAATTTGATTAATTAAAGGAATTAATTGAGGTGCCAAATGAAAATCACCTTCCCACATAAGAGACCACCAGTTACTAAGATAAAGACTACACAGCCACCCATGAACTTTGATCATCTTTAAGACTTCAGCTACAACGAGGGAGATATGGATCTAAAAGCAGCTGAGATGATTATCTGATTCTAATGGGAATAGTGTTAAATTTGATTTTTAACATTTATTGGCCGTTTATCCCAGACAGGTACTTTCATGTTGGTTTTACTGGCTTATTCCCACAACAACAGCGATGAGGTAAGTGGATAATCGTCATGGGAAATGATACAAGCATCACAGTGATTATGCACAGGCTTGGGGCTCAGACCATTCCCACTCTAGCCCACATGCTGTGTAACCATGGGCAAATTACGATTCTGTGCCTCAGTTTCCACACCCACGAGTGGGCACTGTGAGGACTAAAGGAATGAATATATGTAAAGCACTAAGAACAGTGCCTAGCACCCGGTAAACACCAAGTCACTATTATTTCACAAGTGGGAACAATAAAGCACAGAGAATTTCCAAAAAGGAAATTCCAAAAAAAAGGGGCTTGATCCTAGGTATTGTGATTCTTACAAGTCACTCTTTCCAGTACACGATTGTCATCTACTATTTCCCATAGTTCTTTTTTTTTTTTTTTTTTTTTTTTTTTTTTTTTTTTTTTTTTTTTTTTTTTTTTTTTTTTTTTTTTTTTTTTTTTTTTTTATTTTTTTTTTAAATTATTTTTTTTTTTTATTTATTTGACAGCGAGAAACACAGCGAGAGAGGGAACACAAGCAAGGGGAGTGAGAGAGGGAGAAGCAGGCTTCCCGCCGAGCAGGGAGCCCGATGTGGGACTCGATCCCGGGTCTCCGGGATCATGACCTGAGCCGAAGGCAGTCGCTTAACCAACTGAGCCACCCAGGCGTCCCTTTCCCATAGTTCTTATTGGGTTTTTTGCTTTGTTTTGTGTTTTAACAAGTAGATTTGGTCATATTTTCATGTTTCCCTGTGTGACAATAATAAGATGCTAAATATTCATTAGCTCATATCTAATTTAAATATTGTGCCCTTTAAAATTTACATTTAATATTTGATATGTTGTACTTTATTTTTTTTTTTTATATGTTGTACTTTAAAAAAGTGTTTTATTGTAGTGGCTACCAAATTCCCAGAATCGGAAACATGACTCTAGTCACTTTATAGCTAACAGAACTGAAGTAGGCTCAAGTAATGAGTCTTTCTTCTATGGACTGTGCTCCAAGGACCCTAACTGGTCTGTTCTGACTAGCCCAAGGACAGATGTGACGCTATTTTGTTCAGCTTTTATTGTAGTGGAATATTCCCTGAAGCTACAGAAAAAGCTTTTAAGCATAAAGCTGGCTGCAGTGAGGAAGTTTTTGGATGTTGCCATTAATCAAACCCCCACTACAGCGATCGCAGATGTCTACTGTCCCAATGACAAAACACAAAATAACGGCATAAAAACATGTGGGAAATAGCGGCCTCACGTTGCCCCTGATAACATAGTTGGAGTCACTCATAATGTCCCGGGCCAGTCCGAAATCGCAGATCTTCACCACCTTCCCATGCGTCACGAGCACGTTCCTGGCGGCCAGGTCTCTGTGTACACACTACAAAGAATGAAATTGACATGTTATTTACTCTGATGGAGATTATCACAGAGGGCCATTTTGTTTCCAGTTGTAAGCTGAGCAGGAGTTAGGGATGACAGGGAAGTGTGGTTCATTGAGGTGTCTTTCTTTACTGGGCCATGGCCATCCTCACGCAGGCCGTGTGGCACACTGAGTGAAGGCAGATGGCCCAATTCTTCAGCTGTTGTGGATGCAGTCATTCGTGCTACTTATGGAACATTCCGGGAGGCCAAGGGGGTGGGTTCCTAGGAAGGAGATCAAACCTGGCTGGATGTTGTGTCTTCCTATAAATGAGACACAATACCAGGGCCCAGTGTTGCGCTCCCTTCGGAAGGGATTTTCCGAGGCCGTTGTCCAGCGCTCTTACTGAGGGGTGGAGAAAAACTATCTCCTTCCTGACTGGAAAACAGCTTTGGCAATGAGACTATGATCAAAGAAAATATGTGGGGGAAAAAAATGAAAAATAAGTTCGGGAAGGTTGACTAAAGTGGAATCAGGAGCCTCTGGGTAGACAGAGGACATGACAAGAAGCCGAGTGGTCTGGCAAGAGAATTAGCTCTAAGAAGGAAGACATTCAAAGGAACAGAGCCCTAGAAACTAAAGGTCCAAAGGGCTCTCTTCGATCTTGAAAAAATAAAAGCAAAAACCAGGCCGACTGAAATCCCCCTAGCTCTCCTTTGTCCCTCCAGTTTTCTGAGAGCGTTGTCCCCTGCCTGTAGCGTCCACTTACACTTCACCCATGTTACTCCTAGCCCCCTGCCCCCAGCCTTCCTCCTCCCAGAAGTCTGCCCAGCTGCCTGGGCAGGGACGCACACAGCACCAAACCAGTTGAGATTGGCTTTGGCCTCCTGGTGGTCCCTGCATGTGGGCCAGCCCCTCCTCCTCCACGTCCCTCCTGTGAATTCAGCATGTCACCGACACCGGCCCCTGGTGGAACCTGTTTCCTCCTGGGGCTCCAGGCTAGCCTGCTCTCACTCCCCAGGGCCACACCCTCTCAGTCCACAACCTCCGCTGAGCCACTTTGTCCAAACTGAGGTAACTGCCATTGCCCAACCTCTGTTTCCAACTCAGACATTTCTCCTGAGCCTCAGACGGGAATATGTGCTGGACTAGGCCCGACTCTGCTGCCGAACGAACTACATGCCCCACATTTAACTCGTGACCTTTCTCAACAGACTTCCTCCTGATTTCGCGTTCCTTGCCCTATTCCATGTCCCCTGCTGCTTTTCCTCTTCCTCAGAAATCTCCTCTACCCAAAGCATGAACTCCTGCCCAAGCCTTTTCTGCAGCCTCCCACCCACTCCCCCACTGCCGGTTCTGATGTGTCTGGGCCTCCCCTGGCTTCCCAGAGCTTCCTTGAATGCAAATATTTACCACTGCAGCGTCATCTTTGATATGTGTGTCTGCTAGTCTCGTCCCCCTTGTCGGGGATACGCTCTGACTCTGTCTCAGCACCTGGCCCCCTGCTTGACTGCTGGATGGAGTCCTGGAAGCTACGGGAACAGTGAGGAGCAACCAGGGAAGCAGGGAGAAGAGACAAGGAGGAGATGGGGCATCATGATGCAGGGGATGGGGCTTAATGGGAAAACAAGAGGAGACGGTCTGAGAGAGTGGATAGTCCTCAAAAAAATTCTTATTATAACAAGCCCAGAGGCGAAGAGAGCAGAGCCCTGACCTCCAGTGGTTGAGTAGTTTGCGTGTTTACTTCACGACAGGCAGCAAGCCAGGTCAGATGATTGGGGTCGAGGCCCTCCTAGGTCTACAAGGACACGTAAGCGCTCTTGTAGCCAAGTAGGTGCGCCATAAATAAGGCGATTCCAGATACACTTGAGAGAAGAGGAAGCAACAGCAGGCAGGGAAGATGAGGAGAAGAATGTGCCTCAGACAGATGAATGGATAAAGAAGATGTGGTATGTGTACAATGGAATATTACTCAGTCACCAAAAAAATAAAGTCTTGCCATTTGCGATGGGGATGGAACTGGTGGGTATTGTGCTGAGTGAAATAAGTCAGTCCGAGAAAGACAATTATCATATCACCTCACTGATACGTGGAATTTAAGAACAAAACAGAGGATCGTAGGGAAAGGGAGCAAAAAATAAAACAAGATGAAATCAGAGAGGGAGAAAAACTAAGAGATTCTTAACTATAGGAAACAAACTGAGGGTAGGTGGAGGGGAGTTGGGTGGAGGGATGGGGTAACGGGGTGACGGGCACTGGGGAGGCACGTGACGTGATGAGCACTGGGTGTTGTATAAGACTGACGAATCACTGACCCGTACCTCTGAAACCAATAATACATTATATGTTAGTTAATTGAATTTTTTAAAAAAAGAATGTGCCTCAGAGATGAAGGGTGGGAAAATATTATGAGCCAGGAATTTTTTTTAGAAGATATTTATTTATTGATTGATTTATTGATTTATTTATTTATTTGACAGAGAGAGAGATCACAAGTAGGCAGAGAGGCAAGGAGAGAGAGAGGAGTAAGCAGGCTCCCGCTGAGCAGAGAGCCCAATGCGGGCCTCGATCCCAGGACCCTGAGATCATGACCTGAGCCAAAAGCAGAGGCTTTAACCCACTGAGCCACCCAGGTGCCCAGGAATTTTTTTAACGAGTGAGCAAGGATGCCCATATTTGCAAAAAGAAAAGCAAAGAAGATAACACACACTTTCAACATCCATGAGGGAAAAAAAAGCCCTTGAGATTCTAGATGGAGTTGTGTTAAATGTACAGATTAACTTGGACAGTATTGGCTCTTCTAATAAATTCTGAATCTCTCCTACATGAACATGGTAGAACCCATTTATTCAGGTCTCCTTTTTTTTCATTTAATAATATTTCATGTAGGTCTGGTACTTTTCTTGTGTTTATCTCAGGATGCTTACAGGTTTGGTTGCTATTGTGAACATCTCTTTATTCTTCAAAGCTGTTGATTTTTTTCATGTTAATCTTTTTTTTTTGTTGATATATACCTGACCTATGACAATATATTAGAGAAAGTAATTTTTTTGAGAAAGTAATTTTTTTAAAGAAAAAAAATACAGTTAAAATGATTCTCTCCAAATTCAGGAAGAAGGAGGAGAGATGAGGGAAAGGGAGGGATGTGGTGAAAAGAGGGAGAAAGAGAAGCAAAGATTCAAAGGGAAAAGAAGAGGGAAGAGCTTGGGAAATACACAGAAGGCAACAGAACATAAGACGGTGGGGACAGAAAGCAGCCAGAAAAATGCTCATAGGCAGGAGACACTTGAAATGTCCGAAAACAGGGCTAAGAGACAATGATAGAAAGAAGGCAAAATTGAGATAGAAACCATGGCTTGAGGTAGGCACCACTGCCCTCACATCACAGCTGTCTGGGTCTGGGATTAGCAGTGGGGGGGAGGCAGCAGGTGCACCAGGATCCAAGCACACTGTTTGAAGCCCTGCTTCCCAGAGTCAAATGCCCACACGTAGGGCACAGCTTGAACAACCCGGACTGACAGCCCAAGGAAAGACTGACGCCATACACCTCGCTTTGACTTCCTATCTGGAAGTCTCAGGGGACTGTGGACCGCCTGGGAGGGCTGCATTAACCATTATCTAACAGGGATCTCAGGCTTTCCCGCCCTGTAATTCACCCCGAGCTGCTGTAATGAATGTTCTAGATGGCTCCAACAGTGAAGGGGTGGTGGTGGATGGTGGGGGAGACAGACTTTAAGGGATACAAGTTGATATAAGAAAAAGGAAAGCACATCTCATTTCCAAAATTATCTTGCTGCTCTTAGTTTCTTCTTCAAAAGGGGCTTACCGACTTGAATTCCAGAAATTCCATTCCTTTGGCAACTTGATACGCAAAGCAGAGAAGGTCTTCAAATGTCAGCACGTTCAAGTCCTCTTCTTCCTCCAGCCTTTTTTGGTTTTCATATTCGATTTCATCTGTAAAACAAAACTGGTCCTCACGCTTGCCTCAAGTCTAAGAAATCGCCCCATTACATGTCCATGGTGGGGGGGTGTATCAAAGCCACAGTGAGGCGGGACCTCAAATCAAGCTCCCACCACATTTTCCCAGTAGCACTGGGGCTAGCCCATTCATGCTAAACCTGTGGGGCCTCTGAAGGGTCAGCCAAAGATTTCTGTTGGTTAGAAGGGTAACCTCTCCAGCTGCTCTGGTGAGAGACGGTCTCCTGATCAGTCAGGAGCTTCTGATGCTCTTCTTTTATTAGAGGTAGTTTTGTCACATGGGAAAGAATTAACATGGCGCCACCACATCTCATGAACAGCATTGGGCACTTACTGTACTTCCATTTAATCCTTTGGATGGTACTATGATGAAAGTATGATTAGGCCCATTTTACAGATGGCAAAATTGTGGCTCAGATGATCACATAAACTGTCTAAAGTCTTCCAGCCAGAAAGTGAAGGAACCCAAGGTTAACCCAACTTCCGTGTGATTCCAGAGCTCATCTTTTTTCCACTTGTCAGTAATCGATGGCTCTAATTAACGTGTGGTTTTAAAAAGAACCACCTGACCAAATAAAACAGCCCTCTGTGTTTATTATTTGCATGCTGACATCAAATGCACAATATACAAACTTTGGCTTTTCACTACCTTTAAAGCAAATACATGTTAATAAAGCCTACAGGGGACATTAGGAGAGAAAAACATGCTTTGCATTGACACACTTTTTAAAAAACAACCGACCGACTGAATCCCCATATATCTGTTTCTATTTTAAGGTGCTACTCATTGGAATAAAATATTACCTTCAGATTGAAATGAATTCCCATTGAACCCTGAGATATGATCCAAGTCCTGGTGTATCTGAACTTCTCTTGAACCAGGCATACTATTAAAAAAAATTATTTTGTTATTTATGTTCTTCTGAGTAGACACTTTATTTCAAAAAATACAATTCATCAAAGAAATGAATTCCAGTTATAAATGGGCTTTTAGACTAAAAGCACACTATCCGCTTGTCCATTTTTTGGCGTGTGTGGACATTAAAACCATGTGTGGAATTGAGTTTGCCAAGTCTAATGAGGGGAGGAGTGATCCCCATTATCTGTACAGGGTCCCACAGTCCAAAGAGGACCTCACTCAGCCCTTGTCACAACTCGACAAGCTGGGTGTCAGAGTCACATATTATAAAAGACTTGGTGAGATAAATGTGATTTGCTGAAATCATGAAGCTAACAAAATGTACAATTAGGACTCATACCTCTTCTGTTTCTAAAAGCTTACTTTCCCTATGAAAATTCCTGTAGTACAGACCCATAAATACCTGTATTTTACCATCCTTTTTTCTCAGGTTGGTCTTTGTAAATAAAGCACATATCCTTTTCCCATGAAATTAATAAATAGTAATAACAAAACTCTCTTTTGTGGCGTATGGCATAAAATCCCTCACTGAGGAATTCTGTGTGCATTACATACAGACAATGATTCCATTTATCCCAGCATACAAGTTCACTGCTATTTACAATTTCCTTATCTTTGGAAAACGGCTTTATGTTTGCAGATCACAAATATTCCTAAGTCGCTTCAGGATGTTTACTACCTCAGTGACTAGAATGAATCCAAGGTCCGGTCGATTGACCAGCATTCGTTGTTGATAACCATGGAATGCTGATCACACCATCTGACTGTGTTCTAGAATACAGATGACATTGCAGAATATTCTCAGTTTTAAAATCCAAACTGAGAAACAAGTGTGAAAGACAAGACCAGTTCGAGAGGCATGAATTGGTTATGGGCAACCACACAAAGACACCCATGGATCTCCAAGGGGCCTCCCAGTTTTAAGATGCTAAGTCTCTGTCTCAGACCTTAGAAGGCCTAAAGGCCTGCACTGAAACCTACACACTAGGAAAAACAGTGCTGGAATCTCAAACGCACCCTCCAAACGTCCCTCAGTAAAGACAAGTCTCTAAAGACCTGCCTTTAGGAAAGGGAAAGCTTTCACATGTGTGGAGGAGATTGGATGACACTGTGGACTGAGGGAAACAGAGACAAATGTGCATTGACAGAACATAGAGATGAATGTTACTGCTACTTAATTTCATCCCCATCACATTATCAGTTGATCCATTCTAGTTTTTGAAAATTCTATATGTGAGTTCAGAGCTCTTTTGTACCAATGAATTTTGTACTCTGTGACTATGTCAAGGACTTTGGGAAAGTGTTCATTCTTTCGAACAACTCCTGTGTGTCATCCAGGAGAGCTGAAGGAAGGACTGAATAATGCACTCTTCCCCAAACTCAATATGTGGCCAGAGTGCGATTCTCGCACAGGTGGATGGAGACAGCTACAGCCCTTGTACCAGAGGAAAGCGAAGATCAGCAGAGAAACTAGAGCGAAGATAAGTGAGCTTTCTAGATCTTTGAGCCCATTGACCACACAGTGCTGGACTCTGGCCTTCAGAGACCAGCCGTGCATGGTCTTTAACCATCATCTTGGGGCTGTGTTCTGTAACATACGATTATGAAACCTTGGCCCACTTCTCTTACCTGGAATTTGGGTGTGACTGGAAAGTGGGATAAAAACTGAAATTGTGTTCCTTGAAAATCTCCGTCCACGTCCTGTGAAATTTTTCTCTTTTATTTCTTAGATAGTTGAGAAGATCACCATAGCAACAATATTCAAAAATCAAATAAATTGGTCCTGAA
This sequence comes from Spilogale gracilis, assembly GCA_004023965.1. Lineage (NCBI taxonomy): Eukaryota > Metazoa > Chordata > Mammalia > Carnivora > Mephitidae > Spilogale > Spilogale gracilis. The sequence goes on along the minus strand of PITA01009134.1, from coordinate 58,394 downwards.
ATAGAATTTTTGTTATAGGTATACAAATTCCAAATCATTCTTTCAGATGTCTGTGTATCAGACAACATCATCTGCAAGAGCCTACTTCTCCCCTGAGTTGGGGAGAGTACAACATTTTCTGACTTTATCCCTTCTTATACTTCAAACTCAATTTCGGGGGCACCTGGGTGGCTCAGTTGGTTTAGCAACTGCCTTTGGCTCAGGTCATTATCTCCGGGTCCTGAGATCGAGTTCTGCATCGGGACTGCTCCTCCCTCTTTCACTCTCCCTGCTTGTGTTTTCTCTCTGTGTACGTCAAATAAATAAATAAAAAAATTTTTTAAAGATTGTATTTATTTATTTGACAGAGCGAAACACAGCCAGAGTGGGAACACAAGCAGGGGGAGTGAGAGAGGGAGGAACACAAGCAGGGGGAGTGAGAGAGGGAGAAGCAGGCTTCCTGCGGTGCAGGGAGCCCGATGTGGGACTCGATCCCGAATCTCCAGGATCATGACCTGAGCCGAAGGCAGTTGCTTAACCAACTGAGCCACCCAGGCGCCCAGTAAATAAAATCTTTAAAAACAAACTCAATTTCGGCTTTTGGCTCTAACTCCTTTGGAAAACAGTATCTCCCTGCTTTCCATTTGGGCTCTCGTCCACTGCCTCACCCATAACCTCCAGCCACTTGGATTCTCCGGTTTGTAACTGGGAATAATATGCCAGCTGCATTGTAAGCACTTGGCAAATCTATGCTGACCTGTTGTTTGCCTGAGGAGGGAGATATCCGGTATCCTCCTAGTTCCATTTGCTCTAGTTCTCTTCTGTTTGGTCCCCGACCCAGAAGGAAGCACCCCTGAGCACACTTTTCCGGGATTTCCGGCCGGAAGTGAATCAGAGCGCATGCGCCATTGAATGAAGGGACAATGAAGTTTGGAGTCCCGCCTTCGCTGTACCTTACTGGACACAGCCCAAAGGGGGCAGCGGCCAAGCTCTGCGGCCACTCTCCCCACGGCATGGAAGCCAGCTTCACAGCCCAGGAGATGCTCCCCCTGAACAGGTACAATGAGACACCACAAAGTGCCCCTGCAGTGCTGCTGTTGTTTTAAGGTTAGAATTGGGTAGCCTTATCCCTGGCACAGAGAGGCACTCTCCACACCGACTCATCTGATTCCAGAGCACTCAGTGTCTGCCTTCGCTCGGGTTTGAGGGCCGGGAGAAGGACTGCGGAAAGGAGGAAAACTGACAGCAAATGTTCTCTTTGTCTTCAGGCTAAAAGATTTTTGATGAGAGGTTTTGAGTAGGAATGGGTTACCTGACAGTGTGCATGCCCCCAGCAGATTCACGATATTCTCGTGGTTTCCCAGGTGAGTCATCATTTTGAGTTCAGACATGAGAGCTTCTCTTTCAGAACTGTCTGCTTTTTCTGTCAATGGAAAAGCATGAAAATATATAAAACTAAAGTAAAAGAGGTATTTATTTATTTGTTTATTTAAAGGTTTTATTTATTTATTTGACACTTGGACAGAGAAAGAGAGATCACAGATAGGCAGAGAGGCAGGCAGAGAGAGGGGGGGAAGTAGGCTCCTTGCCGAGCAGAGAGCCCGATGTGGGACTTGATCCCAGGACCCTGAAATCATGACCTGAGCCGAAGGCAGAGGCTTTAACCCACTGAGCCACCCAGGTGCACCAAAAGAGGTATTTAGATCATTTAATAAACTAAAACCTTTAGTTCAGAGCAAATTTTCATGAAAATTTTATAATGCATAAAATAATACACGAATTTTGAATCATACTCTCTTGTGTTTAAGACAGAATTTCAAAGATTGATGCCACTGATGCAATATAAAAGTTTAGTCTGATAATCTGCCTTTCTACTGGATGTTCCTGTACTTACCAAAATAAAAATTGTTAGAGTTGACCCTCAAAAAAAATGAAATAAAACAAAATAAAATACATGATTTTCCTCCACGGTAGAAGTTAATAAATATGCTGAAGGAAGGAACATAACTTTCTTTTTGACTTTTGGATTTGTTGGACACAGAGAGACAAGATGGGAATGTTAGCAAGGTTGGCTCCAGTTTGTGATCCTCAGGTCTAAAATCTTAAATTTGTCAATTTCTCCAATGGTAAAAAGGTCAAAAAGACCAATTCCCTCTAACCAAGTTCTCAAGAGACTCACTAATTGATCCTGAGAAACATAACAGCTGAGTAAGCTAGAATGTATCCGTTGGCCAATGCATTCTCTCCCTGAAGAGAAGTCTAGATAGCTTGGCAAATGATACTCATAATCTTGCTTAGAAGTACCTCATGAGGGTAATTATTGATAAACTCAAAGGTCCCAAGTCACTGAGAGTGAGGTGCCCAGGTGATCAGGGGAAAACCTGCCCAAGGGGGTGCTAGAGCCCTGGAGGTAAGGGCAGTGTCTTTGGACTTTCCTCTCTAGGCACCAGGCACCCACTCCTCTGTTAATGTATTCTTTCTTACAGACATAGTAACTTTTTTTACATTCAATGACAATTTGATTTGATATTTCCAGGTCTCATTATTTTGTCTTGGAAGATACCTAGCCTTTATGCTAACTTTTTCAGATCACTGATGCCATCGATTTTGATTTAGTGAGTATCCTTACTACAAACATCTTGGCATGTGAGTGAGATTCTTCACTGTGAGTGCTATGACCCACAAGTATAGGTCACGTCTTCTGCTGTTTCATGTTTTATAGAGGTCCATGGCTTTCAAATGTCCATGTCTTGTTCCTCACAACCAAAGTAATATATTCTATGGTGTGCTTAATTTTTTCAAAGCACTTTCATTTACTCTTATCCATTCATTCACTGAACAACTGTTTATTAAATGCCTACAGTGTATGGGCAATGTGCTAAGCAATGGAGTCATGAAGATAGACAAGACAGAGCCCCTGTCTTCCTGGAGTTTAGAGTCTCCTAGAAAAGGAAGACAAGTAAATAAACAATTATAATGTGATAAACGCAAAAGGCAAATGAACAGAGGGATACTGGGGGGTCACAGAAGAGGGATACCTAACCTCGCCATAGAGAGGTGTAGAAGGGGACATCAAATGCCTGTGCTGAGACCTGAGGAAAAATAAGAGGTGAAAAATAACCAGGTGAACTTACAGTGGGAAGGGAGGGAGAATATTCCATACTGAAGTAATAGATTGGGCAAAGATCAAAATACAGAAAACACAGTAAACAGATAGAACCCTTGTCCTCATGAGGCTTATAGCCTAACATGACAGAAGAGAGAGACATTAATGGAATAATGAAGCAAATAAGTCATTACAACTGTAATAAATTGCATGGGAAAGAAGCCTACAGAGAGCTAACGGAGCCTAGGGCACGGAACTTGATCTCTTCTGCGGTGTGAGAGAAGACTTCCCTGAGGAAGTGATATTTCTGCTGAGATCTAAAGGAGGAGTGGGAGACAGTTGCGTGAAAGGGGAAGGACGAGCAGAGGGATCAGTTTGTACAAAAGCCCTGGGATGGGAGGGGGCATGGTGCTCTGAAGGAACTGAAAGAAAGCCAGCGTGCTCCCATGCGGGGTGCGAGGTGGTGGGTGGGCAGCCACATTGCGCAGGGCTGCGTAGACTACTTCAGAAGTAATCAAAAGCACCTGGCAATGTGAAGGAGGAAAATGATCCACTTGGAGAGGATGGGTTCAAAGAACACCAAGGCGGGAACCTGAGAGGGATGGCTTGTAAGGTGCCAGAACGAAGATGGTTTCTGATTGGCCTGGCTGAGGAATGTGGCCAGTCACTGGTTATACTCACAAGCAATCACAGGCAAGGAGCATTGGTGGAGGGCCAGGGTTGGTGGAGTTCAGTCTGAATTACTGAGCCTTCTGGACAGCCAAGCATTTGGGCATAACCTCAGGCTCAGAGGGAGGCGTGACTGTGACAATCGCTGGTACACAGGAGGAAGTCAGGATGTCTTTGACATAGCCTGTGGCGAGCATGTGGAAGGAAAAGGGGAGGAGACCCAGAAGCATGCCTTCTGGAACCCCACATAAAAAGCCGGGGAGAAGACAAGGAGCCAGCAAAGGAACAGTGAAGCCGGTGGAGAGGGAAGAGGAAAAACAAAAGAGTACGGTGACATGGAAACCAGAGGAAGAAAGCGTTTAAGGGAGAGAAGAGTCAGTTGTGCCGTTTTATGCTGAGAATTCACCCACATGAAGACTGAAGGATGCCCATTAGACTTAGTTTGTTGGAGGCTGCTGATCACCTCAGCAAAAGCCAACCAAGGCTCGGGCTGGGAGAGCAGTGCTACGGGGAGGGATGGAGGTGAAGGTCAGGTGGGAGGGCATGAAGCCACGGGTGGGAAGTGAGAATACAGAGGGCTTCAGTTTGTTCTTCTACCCAGAGTCTGTGTCAAAATGTGAGAAAACATCTGCCGGTAGTCAACGTACCCCCTAATACTGAAGCCGAAAACGCTCAAGAAAACCAGAAGAGGAAGAAGGGGTGGGGTTTTGTGTTCACGATGTGTATTTTATACTCACGACTTGGTTGACTTGAACCCCAACTCAGTCTCTTTTTAGCCCTGAAGCATGGCAAGAAGTAACCACAAAAATGATGGAAAAGAATAGGCGAAGAGGTGCGAGACCATGCCTCCCATTTCTGTGTATCGTTGTGGACATCATTCCACTTGTACTTTTTTTTAAGACATTTTTATTCTTTTTAAGATTATTTATTTATTTGACAGAGAGAGAGATCACAAGTAGGCAGAGAGGCAGGCAGAGAGAGGAGGAAGCAGGCTCCCTGCTGAGCAGAGAGCCCAATGTGGGCCTCGATCCCAGGACCCTGAGATCATGACCTGAGCTGAAGGCAGAGGCTTTAACCCACTGAGCCACCCAGGCGCCCATACTTGTACTTTTTTAAAAAAGATTTTATTAATTTATTTGCGAGAGAGGGACAGAGATAGTGACAGAGAGCACAAGCAGGGAGGAGAGGGATAAGCAGGCTCTCTGCCGAGCGGGAAGCCTGATGTGGGGCTCGATCCCAGGACACTGGGATCATGACTGGAGTCAAAGGCAGACACTTAACCGACTTAGCCTCCCAGGTGCCCCACCCTACTGTACCTTTCAGCATTTTGACTGCCACCTGGATTGAGACTCCTGTTTTACTAATTCCATAAGCTGTTGCATTCATCACTTTGCCGAAAGCACCTGATCCTAGCACCTTCCCTGCAAGACAGACGGTGAGTGAGGGCATGTGAGAGACTTTCCAACAGAAAGGAAATGCTACAGAAACATTGGGACCATTCGATTCTTACCAAATTCTAAATTTTCTCTTGGAAACTCCCATTTGATATCATATTCATACTCTCTGAAATCAATGTAGAAGTACTCATTATCCAGAGAGCCGGTCACCTGTACCATTTGCAGCTGGCTTTCATACCTAAATTGCTTCAGAGATGAAATAGTGGGTCAGTTAGCAACAGGCAAGTCCCTCGGAAATGGGAAACAGGGAGGAATTTTTACCTTTGCTTTTACCTTTTTGTACTTGTGACAAATGAGCATGGTTAGAACAGCGATGAAGGGAAGACAAAGCCCAACTGTTGCATAGAAGGAGATGTTGTCTTGGATGAAAGGGAAGGGCCCTGCAAGGCAAGAGTGTCACTGAGCAATGAACCTGTGTTCCTGGTGGATGGAGCAGAATCTTATTATCATCTCTCATCTCCAGTTTGAGAAACCATCATTCGCAGTCCTTGTAAGCACCTGACAAACATTCATCTCCCCCCAGAAAATCAGGCACTGTTCATCTGAAGGACAAATTCCCTTCCTAGAAAATTGTGAATGACTTTGGCCCCATTCTTACAAATCACTTACTAGGGTTATACGAATGACACTTGGATAGACCCATGGGATAGATAAGTCAGATTAAAAAAAAAAGAACTGTGTGCTCTCCTGATGAAGGTATTATATAAATGGGAAGTTAGTTGTGTAGGTGGGAGGGTTTTCAGACTTGTTGAAGTGAGGAGGGTTCTAAAAAACAAACTCAAAAGTAAGAAACAGCAGGGTAACAGAAGATTAACCAAGAGGGAAATGGTAGGGAGCCCAAATCACAAAATCAGTTTCTCTAGAGTTAGATCCTTCAGTACATACTTCCTGTTCTCGGGGTTTATGTTTCTACCTCCATCACTGTAATGCATGAGTCACACTCACGTAAGTAAAAGTCACTCTGCCCCTGAATTACAAAATGGCATCTGTTTAGTGGGAATTCTTGACTGACTCAAAAAGCCTTCTTGTCTCACACACCAACCTATGCGCTCTGGCGAAATTCCCCAAATAAAAGCCAACGACGGGGACGACCTTCTGGTGGGGAATTCCTAGAGGTGGTACATTACAGTAGCGACCTCTGTATACCTGGTGAGTTCAGGAGGATTGTCTCACAAGATGTGCCAAGGGAATTGTAGGCACAGCACTTCACCAGGAACCCCTTCACGGCCTCACTCATGTTAAGGGTGCTGCTCGATACCCACTGTCCGAACACTTTTCTGTTAGTCTTTTTATTCCAGATTCCTTCCGTGATCTCCTCTGTGCAGCTGAAAAGAAATGACAGACAGAGAAGTCAGGCAGATGGGGGCTGCCATCAGAGTAGAAGTTAGGCTTGGTCTTGGGAGCTTGGAAAGGGATTTTGCTGTTCTAAGTTATCAGAAACTCTGTGACCGTTGAGAATTATGGCTGACTCAGAAGGTAAACATCTGAAATACTTAGTCATTTCTTCTTAAAGGGTATTCATGAGAAAGAGTCAATATGTCAGAGAGAGTGTGAGCTCTACATTCTTCCAACACAAGGGCACCAATGTCCTCCTTACTTGGGAGACTTGTCGGAACACTTCTTCCAGGTCCAAGATGGTAAGGGGTAGCCATCAGAGGAGCACGAAGCCTGACTTGCTGACGTCTTGGCTAGCACCTGAGGTTTCCCTGTGGAGAAGGACACCTAAAATAAACCTGTGGTACGGGACTTTCCACAAACGGCTTCGGCGTTTGCTTCATAGAGGCTGCCCGGCCACTCCGAGCCATCTGTGCCTCGGCAAGGGTGGCTCATAAGCAGGATGACTCAAGCCCTCTAGTTATTCCCTTTTCGCCCCTTACGTGGAATTTTCTGTCCAGGCAGCCCTATCTCCCATCTGCAAAACACCCCTTTTCCACTGCCAGGCCCCTCCTGTAAAGAGCTGAGGTGTGCCCTCTATAACTTCCAAGAATGAAAATGATTCTTAGCTTCAGGAGAAACACCTACAAAAAGTCCAACGAAATGTACTCTCATCTTTTTATACCGTCTTCTTTTAAAGAAACAGAAATTACGAAGACAAACCAGCGGCCGGTAACATAACTTGTAGCTGTTCCTTAACATGACCTTTCGAGGTACAAAAGTCCATGAGACACTATACTAAAGCGTGTTCAGAGAGGACATGGAAGCAGTATCTTCGCTTCAAAGGATGAATATAGAAAGGTATTGAATATAGACAGGTATCTCTCTATCTATAGCTCTATCTATCTATCCAGATCTATATATAAACAAACCCAGTAGATTTAAAGTAAAATTTCAACATACTTCAGCATATAAAAATAGCTTATAGCATCCCTTCTAAGCCATTACTTAGCTCTTTCTGGTCATAGTTAATACATAATGAAGGAGTTATAAAATGAAAATGAGATTTCTTGATCATTTAACTTACTTCTTATGTTCAGCGTGAACATTTTTGTGAATTCGGCATCATCATTTTCTGCATGGAATATATATTCTCCCGGCTGGTGTTTATGGTTGCAAAACTTCGATATGCTGTTTGAAAAAGAAGTAAAGATATTCTTTAGCCAGATCATTATAGGAGATGCTGAAATGAACGTCAGCACGAATGGGAGTCCTCCTTGGGACTCTGACTCCCTAAAGTCCAGTGGACGAGGAGGCGTCTGTATGCTCAGCCCTTGCTAATCTAAGTGTGCTGTGGTCCACAGCCGGGTAACATCAGCACTGGTATGATCTAGGAGTTTGTCCAAAACACAGATTTTCAAGTCCCGCCCCAAACCTACTGACTGAGAGTCTGCATTTTAAGATCTCCACGTGATTCAGATGCACATTAAAGGTTGAGAAGCCCTCTTCTAGGCTTCTAGGCTCTAGAAGCCCTAAGAGAGACAAGAAGGTTCCTGTCCCTACTGTTCTATACTTTCTGGACTAGTCTGACTTCCCAGAAATAATGGAAGAACCTCTATAGGTAAAGGAGCCCATATACCTCCCTGCTTCCTTAAAGGATGGCTCTTCTGACATTGGTCCAAGGCAGGACCCATAACCCATCCTTGACTTTAATAGCTATTAACGGTGACAAGGGCTTAAATCCACTGAGTTTGTACAGAAACCTTTAGGTGTTCAGCAGGCTCTAGTATCTACTTGGAATGCTCATCGAGCACTCAGTACCTTTGGACATGGATAACTTGATACTGGGGATTAGCCACCATGCCTGTCAGGTATCTAGGATGTTGAATGTTATAGCGGTATATAGGATAGTGTAGGGGAGGTAAGGGATCAAAGAGCTTCTGAATATGCCTTTATGCATTGAAGAAATAGAAACAAAAATTCCCTTAAAACAGAATCAGAAAATCTGAGGCTCGTTCAGAAGATATGTAATTAGGCTACCTCTATATAACCTACTAACAGTAAATAAAAATAAATAATATAAAAATACATCTCTTTATACATATCTTTATATTTAAATATATATACATATTTATGAATGACATATTGCCGGGGTAGAAGTGTAAACAGGAGAACAGGGGGGTAGGAACCACTTAACCTATGAGCTATGTAGGATGCAAAGACCTATAAAATATGACTCCTGTCCTTAAAGAGATCATAATCCAATGGGTGGACAAAACCTCCACAGGTAGAATCAAAGTAAAGGCCAAGAGAGGATTGAAGAAGGCAAAGGAGACCAATATAGATGAGAAAAGTTCAGAGGTCTGCACAGAAACTGGACCTGAGCAAGCTCTTTGTGGATGAGCTGGTTTTAAGGAGACCATTCAAGGGGG
>PITA01009134.1:36850-49277 GCA_004023965.1 Spilogale gracilis | reverse complement strand
ACGGAGCCACCCACGCGCCCATGATGCTGTAGATTCTTGAGCAGGAAAGGAACATCACAAAGGACTGATGGCAGGAGAGAGGTCAGGAGGCAGTCGCAGTAACACAGAAATACATTCATTCATTCATTCATTCATTCATTCATTCATTCTACCATCAATGGTAGAATCTACTTATTGCAAGAGTGAGGTACAAGAGGTAAGTTTCTGTTCTCACAGCATTTTCGTGGTGGTGGTGGAGGTAAACCAGTGGTTCCAGTAGAGTGTGGGAAGTCTGATGAGAGCAGAAGTAAAAGTTCAGATTTGAGAACTCAGAGCACGCAAATACGAGTGCCCCTCTCTAAGGCAGGGAATATGGGAAAGGATGGAAAGAGCAAAGCCAAGAGGCCCCAGGAACAAAGAACTAGCAGGTGCTGTGCTGGATATGGAAGAGGGAGAGAGCAGAATCCCTGTTTATCTCTAAGACTCAACACCGACACCTGGCAACCGACTGACGGAGCAGATTTGGAGCCCATGTGCATTCAACACCAGCGTTCTGTGCCCTGAACTCCAAAGCTAAAGGGTAATTCTGACTTCGTATAGTGATAAGGGAATTTATTTCTCTGGTCTATCAAAGTGAGCATTTAACAAGTTTTTTGTTTGCCCTGTTGGTTTGGTTTTTTGTTTGTTTGTTTGCTCTGTTAACAACAAGAAGCCTGAAGTAGAAAGTGGAATTTCTTTTTTTTTTTTTTAAGATTTTATTTATTTGACAGAGAGAAACACAGCCAGAGAGGGAACACAAGCAGGGGGAGTGAGAGAGGGAGAAGCAGGCTTCCCGCCGAGCAGGGAGCCTGATGCGGGACTCGATCCCGGGTCTCCGGGATCATGACCTGAGCCGAAGGCAGTTGCTTAACCAACTGAGCCACCCAGGCGCCCTGAAAGTGGAATTTTTTATCACGACCTACTGCTGGACAGCAAAGAAGTAGCTGGAGAAGTGGAAGTGATGGAAAGACAAGAGAACACATCATTGTAACATTAGGGAGAAAGTAAATGTTGCTACTTGTGATTCCCAGACTTTGGGAAGGCAGACTGTAAGTGGCCCAAGAAGGGAAATATGTGTGCTTCTAAAAGGGAAAACATTAATTCCCACTGGATGTCAAATGCACCAATCAACTGAATTGAACCAACACAATTAGTGATTATCATGCAGACCAAAGCAAAATGTTTTGTGAACTTTTTCCCACCAAAGTCTTTTGTGCTTTTTTTTTTTTTTTAAGATTTTGTTTATTGATTTGACAGGAAGAAGCACAGCTAGAGAGTGAACACAAGCAGGGGGAGTGAGAGAGGGAGAAGCCGGCTTCCTGTGGAGCAGGGAGCCCAATGTGGGGCTCGATCCCTGGACTCCAGGATCATGACCCGAGCCAAAGGCAGATAGATACCCAAGGACTAAGCCACCCAGGTGCCCCTTTTGTGCTGTCGTAATGGAGTATGATTTGCCATGGGATAGACAAGAGAGCATCTGGAATGCTCTCACTCTTCCAGGTAGGAAATGGGTCACCCGAATAGCCTGAACACAGCTCGCTGTAAACTGCTTGGGCCCCCGCCCACCCCTTTGCTGACAGTTAACCCTAGCAAGAGCAACAACTGGGTCACTGAACCTCCTCTGGGAATTCCAAGGGGACTAACCAATGAAGTGATTTGGAGATTCAAAGCTTCCTCTTTCCCCTTAGGGTTTTTCTAAAAATGGCCATATGGCATGAGACGGAAGATCAGAACATTGGAGTTTACTGTGAAAGAATATCTTGGTGACTAAGATGTATTCTCAGTAGAACCATTAAAAGGGTTTTCTCCTCTGCACAAGCAAAATGCAGGTCCTCTTTCCTTTCCAGGTAATGCCTAGAGGGGAGGGGCTGAGGAAGGGCTGGCGCTTTCCAGCGGCTCAGGGGAGTACTTGCACTATAAAGTGAAGAATGCTTTCTGCAAAGAGCAAGGGATTATTAAAGTCAATCCAGTGTACAGAGAATAATAAAGCATGCATTGGGGAGGCTGAGAGCTTCTGAAAGTGGAGAGCAAAAAGCTGATGGGACTGGAGGTGGCTTTCCCTGGCACTGAGTGCCATCGGATCAAGAAGCTTGCGATTCTGTCTCTGCAGAAGGAGGACGCGGCCAGGCTCAAGTTGGCTCTTATCTGTTCAAACTTCTGTCCCAGGGGAGATAAAAAGAGTCAGGAGGTGGGAGGAAGGTGCTGATGATTTCATATGACTATCTAATACCATGCTCATTTTCATTTTATTTAAGGGGAGTCAGCAAGCCTGGGACAATGGAACCATTATGCACCAAATAGCAAAGCATGGTCCATCTCATTAGGAGGCACGCTTTATTTCAAAATAACCAAAGAAAATGCTTGCACTGCTTACATTGTTGTTTTCTTACACACTGGGTTTGGGATTTCTACGCTTTTGAAAGAAGCTGGCGTCCGGAGCCAGTATAGTGTTGTGGTTAAAAACGTAGGCTCTGGGGCACCTGGGTGGCTCAGTTGGTTAAGCGACTGCCTTCGGCTCAGGTCATGATCCTGGAGACCCGGGATCGAGTCCCACATCGGGCTCCCTGCTCGGCGGGAAGCCTGCTTCTCCCTCTCTCACTCCCCCTGCTTGTGTTCCCTCTCTGGCTGTGTTTCTCTCTGTCAAATAAATAAAATCTTTAAGAAGAACAAAACAAACAAACAAAAAAAACCCCGTAGGCTCTGAAGTCAACTGTTTTTGCTGGAATCCCAACTCTACCATTGCCAAGTGGTGTGACCTTGGGGACGTCACTTAACCTTTCTGTACCTCCTACTCTGTAAAATGAAGACAGTGGTAGTACCGACCTCACATGGTTGTGGGAGGGGAACACTGTGTTACATTTTGAAGTATTTTTGTATGATGTGTCTGCAATGGTGCCCAGCTCACATATTGAACACAATATATGTTAGATTATCATTACTATGAGGCTTACTAAGTCCAGTAATCATTTTGAATATAAAAGAAATTTAGAAACTTTATTGTGGCATATATGGTGAGAAAAATCACACTGAAAAATCTGCAAAGAAAAAAATCCAAAGTAAATGGCCATCAACAGGGTTCAGTTAAAATACAATAGTCTGGGTGCCTGGGTGGCTCAGTGGGTTAAAGCCTCTGCCTTTGGCTCAGGTCATGATCTCAGGGTCCTGGGATGGAGGCCCGCATTGGGCTCTCTGCTCAGCGGGGAGCCTGCTTCCTCCTCTCTCTCTGCCTGCCTCTCTGCCTGCTTGTGATCTCTCTGTCAAATAAATAAATAAAACCTTAAAAAATATATATATAATGGTCTAACAAGCAGAATACTGTGCAGCCATTAAGACAATAATGTAAATAAGGTAAGATGCAATATATTTAGTACCAAAGATGCTCACAATATAAATAAAAAATCAGGTTACAAGTGGCAAAATTAATGCCATATTTGTACAAAAATCTGTATTTATATGTTTCTATCATGGTAGTTACAGCAGAAAGAGTCTGAAATATAATCTCTAGAGCTAGTGTTGGTGTTATTTCTTTTTTTTTTTTTTAAGGCAATTTCAGAAAACGGGAGGAAAGGAAGGGAACTGACTTTGCTCCACGGAGGCAAGTAACAGCCTGTTTCCATCTTTCAAAAAAATGGAATTATGGGTATTAAATGAGATAATGCACATAACGGATGCGCACTACTGTCTGGTATGGGGTCAAAGTTTAAAGAGGTTTCTTTCACTCTCGGTAAAGAGGGTCTTTGGGAGAAAAGGAACAGCCCTGCTGCCCCAAATAGCAGCAGGGAAGAGGGACAGTGTTTGCAGGGCGCTCTCGGTGCTTCACTGAAGCTACATGACTTTTCCTTCCTTTCTAGATATATTTAAGGCCCATCTCTTTCCAGAAAGAAAAAAAAAGATCCTCCCGAAGAGGCTCAATACATTTCTGCAATTAGGTTATCATTTATTGATTTGAGAGCCTGCTTTTCTGTTAGTCTGTTCTTGAGAAGGACAGCATCTTACAGCCCAGAACTCACATGACCACCGCACTGCTGTCTCCCATAAGCGCTTGGTTAATGCTTGGTGTGTGCAAACTCCAGGCGACTAGAGGTGGAAAATGAGATACTCCAGGGAAAAGAGAAACACAGGGATCAGGCAAGCTAAGGAGAGTCTTCCAGAACGAATCACTAAATAAGTCTAACATCTTAAAGTTTGGGTTTCTTTTTCTTTTCTTTTTTTTTTTTAACCACAAAACTGGGAAAAGGTAAGGTAGATTCAGCATTTATAAGTCTAGAGGGACAGGAAATTATGCAAAGCAACAGATGACTATCCTAGAACCTCTTCTCAAGATCAAGATATCAGGACTGCTAGAGAATTAAAGTGGAATAAAATGTAAACACAGAAAGGCAAGCCCTCACACTTGGGGTGTGATATTTGAGGAAGTAAATAGGAGAAATGAAGCTGTGAAGGTGGGGAAGCTGACAGACTTCTGGCATTCGCACGATGACCACACCATAGCCTTTGGTCATGAGGAGGGCTCCTATGGAGGGCCTTCCAGTCACCGCTACGAAAGCTCATGTCGCTCTGCTTATAGTCATCTGCTGCAACATGATTAAAATACGGTCCTTCACCAACAAATTTCAGCTTGAACCTTTGAAAGTAAGTGGTAAGGGAAAGGACACTCACTGTATGATTCTTTAGCGTATCAGTAAATCAGAAACTTTTTATAACAAAAAAGGGGAAAAGGGCTCAGATTATAATGGAGTCTCTGCCACCTGCTATCTCAACACAGAGCCTGGTGTGGGCAGCAACCGCCACTCAGGGCACTGACTTGAGGCTACATTTAGATTTTTCGTTGTTCATTCTTTGTTCAGTATTTTGAGCATCGTTTTCATTAAGGAGGAGGCTCCCTCTTCCCTTTGTGTTACGTACTACGTGGTGCATATGGTGATGCGGATATCCGGTGCGCCATTATCTCCAACAAACATTGTACTGATGCTTCAGTACACCAACAAACACTGCAGCTCTTCTAGAACTTTCTAAATAAAATAAACTCTGAGTGTTGGGTGTTGTGTGAGTGTCTTGTGTGTGGTCCTCGCAGAGCATGAGGAGGCCACTGACTTATTCCGGCCCAAGCCATGCATCACTACTTCCAGGGATGATGATGAATTCATTAATTCATTAAATACACGTTGCCTCAACAAGATATTATATAAAGAGAGAGAAATGACAAAGCACCCCTCCAATGGAGCTGATAAACTCACTGATGAGATTCACTGGGGCAAAATGCCCAGATTCTACGTTTTTCCTCCCCTTGGGTGAGTTGTACCACGGGTCTGGATCTGTGCTGGGCAGTACGGTAGTGCTAATAACCTAATAAAAGGTTAACTATAGTACCAGGTAATTTTGAATGGAAGAGGCACAAACACTTTAAGAATCAGGATCTGTCCTGATTCATTCATTGGGCTACCTCTCCAGGTTAACAAACTGTGACCGCAGAATGAAACGAATTCACTAGCCCATTAGAATGGCCTGTGACCCGTACATCAGAGACATGGTCCTCTAATCAGTGATTCTGTAAAAACTCAAGAGCTTGTGTCAGAAGTCAGTGCAAAGGAGCAATGAATGAATCGTCTCCCAGATGCCCCTTGACTTTGAATGTCCTATCTAATTTCAGGGGGATGGAGGAGAGAAAGATACATTACCTTATTCATTCTCATAGACACAGCATCAAGCCCATCAAGAAGATATTTAAAGAATATTTGTTGAATTAAATCAAATTGATCCTCTAGCTCTTTGAATCCGGTTCAGAAGAGAATCCCGTACCACTAAGAGTTTCTCTGACAAGGGGTCACAACACAAAGAAGGGAGTGGGTGTTGATATCACTGATGCCCATCCCAACACAGGCCTGTGGCAGCCAGCTCAATAGAAAGACAGGGGCTGACTCCCTGGCCGCCTACTTTCAAAGGTTTGATAATTCAGAATAAGAGCTTATAACAATGGGGTGATCTGACTACGACAAACCCAGGCAATTTTTCCAAACTAGGGACATTTGGCAGTGTTCAGAGATATTTTGGGTTGTCACACTGGGGGTGGGGTTTCTACTGACATCCATGGGTGGAGGCCAGAGACACTGCTAAACATTATACAATGCAAAGGACAACTCCCAGAAAAAAATGATCTAGCCCAAGATGTCAATAGTTTGCTTTTGAGAAACCCTAATTCCAGGAAGTGGGTATCAGTTGGCTCACAGGTCAAAGACTGTGTTCTTAATTAACTACAAAATGAATACTTTGAACATTAAGAGGTTAAGGCAAGAGAGGACAGGGGTTTCCATGCAAACTCTGCATTACAGCCTTTTTAAAAATGCAAACAAGGATCACTTATAAATCATTTGGGGTATGAAGAATAGCACATTAATTGTGAAACAGAGAAGAATCCAGGTTAAAACAACTTTTTCTCTACACCTGGACCAATGCTATCCAATAGAAAGAGAACATAAGTGTTATAGGTAATTTTAAAATTTCCAGTTAGCTATAAAAAAGAAAAGGGGGCATTTGGGTGGCTCAGTCATCAAGCGTCTGCCTTCGGCTCGGGTCACGATCTCAGGGTCCTGGGATTAAGCCCCGCATCAGGCTCCCTGCTCTGCAGGAAGCCTGCTTCTCTCCCTCTCCCACTCCCCCTGCTTATGTTCCCTCTCTTGCTGTCTCTCTGTCAAATAAATAAATTTAAAAATATTTAAAAGATAAAAATAAAATGTTTAAAAAATATTAAGTAAATAAGGAAAGAAAAATAAGTTAAAACTACATATTGGTTTTATTTAACTCAATATATCCAAAATATATAATATAACATATAATCAGTATAAAAATTGAGATATTTTACAGTCTTTTTTTTTTTCTACACCAAGTCTTCAAAATGTAGTGTGTATTTTACAGTTACGGCACATCTCAGTCTGGACTAGCCCATTACAAGTACTCAACAGCCATCGTGGCTGTTCACTACCGTACTGCCCAACACAGATCCAGACCCCTGGTACGACTCACCCAAGGGGAGGAAAAAACGTAGAATCTGGGTATTTTGCCCCAATTGTTGAGCATGCCTAGAATGGGAGCCAGGAATCCATATTTTTAGCATTTTCCTACATGATTCCTACAGAAGTTGTTTATGGACCACATGTCAAAGAAACGCTGACTTGCTTGAGAGATGACAAGTACCCTTCAGGCACTCAGAGCCTGGCATGAAATCATGTTACATAGGACTACATTTAAGAGATAAGAGGTGTCACAGCTATAGGAAATATCAAAAAAAAAAAAAAAAGGTAGTTTTCTGTTTTCTCAAGAGGGAACGGAGAGTTTGTCTTGTAAGACAATCTTGAGTACAGCTATACAAATCCCCAGGAAAATGAAATTTTCCTTCAGCATTTATTCTTAGGCTATTTCTGCATTTACATTTTTGAAGCATTAAATCAATACACTTGTAGGTAATGTTTTGCTGTTTTTAAGGGGTTTTACTTCCTTTATCCTCTGCATACGTGCTGAGGAAGATTCAGTAATTCTAAAGCATAGTACTCTCAAACAGGAAGTAACAATCTAGTGACTCAAAAATGCCACGGAACCGTACCCAAACTAATAGGATCCTTTCTGGTGTTTTTGTGCAGGGGGTTACACTATTTGAACTGATTATAAGACTATTACGATGGCCTCATCTCTGCTGTTTCTTTTCTCATCCATATCAACTCAGTAATATATAAACTTGTAATACAGAACTGCTCTTCTGGGGGCCAGAAGGAGGGTTGCGCTAAACCTGGTGAGCCCCTGAGCTCTTTGTTGGCTCACCTGTACCCATCATCCAGGCCACTCTGCTCGCAAGGAAATGATTTTCGAGAGAAGGTCCATGTACATCTGATTTGGGGGTATGCTTTAAACTTGACAGAAAAACAAAACTCTTCATACTGGTCAATCTCATAATCTTCGCTTGATTTGGAAGCATTTATAAATCCCTTTTCTGTAAAAAAAAAAAGTACATTTATAAATTAGATGGGATGCATAGGGACATACATTGAAAAGACACAATAGGGCGCCTGGGTGGCTCGGTGGGTTAAAGCCCTCTGCCTTTGGCTCAGGTCACGATCTCAGGGTCTTGGGATCAAGGCCAGCACCGTGCTCTCTGCTCAGCAGGGAGCCTGCCTCTCTGCCTACTTGTGATCTCTCTCTGTGTCAAATGAATAAATAAAATCTTAAAAAAAAATGTTTATTCACCAGTTTAATGTAAGAATTTACAGATGTGGTCAAGCCACAGGTCAGAATTGACTGTCAGAGAAGAAATATGGGAGTCCTATCCCCGGTTATAAGCCTGGGTTCCTCACCTTCTACGGTCAAGATTCCTCTAATAAATGGATATAAATAATTTACTTCCTTCCCAAAGAAATATATATAAATCAACCTCCAGATTGTGTGGGCTCCCCCAGCCCAGGCAAGCAGGTGCACGCCGGGGGTGGGGTGGGGGGGCGTGAAGATGGACCGCCAGAATTTGGAAGCACTCTGTTGAGGGAAAACAGCTCTCTCCGTGAGTGACGCGTCCCACATAAAATCATCTCAGGCACAAATAAAAAAAATCTAGCCAGCAGTATTCATCAGGTTTCTTTATGGAGCACTTATTAGTTTGATATGAGAATCACTTCATTTCCTAGCATTTTCAGTGTGGCTGAAGGCTGTCACCTGATCTGAGACCACTGAAGTGTGGTTATTTTCAAATCCTACGCAGCCCACCCAATTTCCACGCATCTAAGTGCTTGTTCCTTCTCTCTGTCACTGCTCGTCACCCGCGGTTCTCAGAACAAGTATTTATCAGGTGCCTATTTTGCGTCAGGCTCTCTGCCAGGTTCTGAGACCACAAGGATGGAAGAAATTATTTCCGTGCTCCGGAAACTTAGTCGACTGGTAGACTGACATCCACAAACAGATGGTCACGTTATATGACAATGCAAAGACAGTGGCATTCAAGTGAGCCTGGTTTAAGTGGAAAAGGAAGGGTGGAAGCAGCGTCTATTTACAAAATGATTCTATTTCAGTTTCGTTCTCAGCTGTTTGATGCTAATGTATACCGATATCAGAATTCGCATACCTCACATTCCACCCTAGAGCGACTAGAAGGATCGATAAAGACCGCGTGAGCAGCCTGCATTACCTATGATGGTAACCAAAGCTGATTTACTGGGATGTTCTGAAGAGGAGCAAGTATAGTAGCCAGTGTCGTTTCTTCCCACTGATGATACAAAAGCAAACAGAATCCGTATCATAGTTCTGTTTGTGGAATAGGTACTCATCTCAAAGGAGCTGCCCTGGATTGAATAAAACAGAGTTTGAATTAAAGGACTTCAACCTATACTATGCGGCCGTTGTGTCTGCAGTTTCAGAAAGCAAACTTGTCATATTACCTCGCGTAGGGCTTTATTTTCTAGCTCCCAGCTGAGTCCGAATCCATGGTTTACGTGAACAGCTTTGCACCTTATCCATAAGGGTTCCCCTACTTTAAGAAATAATTGTGGTGGTGTGGTCTGAGGCGTTTGATTTAGATCTGCAAGGACGAAAACATCCTGAGTGAGAAAACAAGGTGATTTTTAATTTTTTTCTTTCCTCTCACTGCAAAATACATCCCGAACATTCTGAGGAACAAAGATTTTGCCATCATCTCAAATGGTACCGCCTGCTTGGATAAAAGAATCCTTTAGAGACTGTCTACCCGTTCATAAAGAAATCAGCAACTCCAGAATCCGAAATATTCTAAGTGGCATAAAGAACTATCGCAGCTCTAAAGGTGAATGATGACTTAAACAGTCACTGTCAGTCTCGGGTTTTTCCTAAATCACTGAAAAGAGACGCGCCCGGTCTCACGGTCCTACCTATTGTGAACAGCTTGGTACACTCCCTGCCCAGCTCGTTTCTCGCACAGCACCTTATGTCTGTTCCAAATAGTTCATGAAGTACGCTTTCCTCCTTTGTAACAACAGCTGGGCTCTCCCCTTTACAGCTGCAATTAGAAAAATAGAGCTGTCTCAGCAAACATGTTTTAAAATTACAAATGAAAATGAGGGAGAAAAACAAAGTGAAAGGTTCTAGGGCCTGTTTAAGAGAAAGAAATGGGTCCAAGGTAAACACACCGAAATCTAAGGTTTCTAGTTAATTACTCATGATCCCAACCAATTAGAATAACATCAAAAAAAAAAAAAAAGCTAGAATAACACTAGACAGAACACTATACCTCTCTCTCTCTCTCTCTCTCTCTCTCTCTCTCTCTCTCTCTTAGTGAGCTCTACCCTCAATAAAGGACTCAAATTCACCATAGGAGATCAAGAGTCCCACATTCTCCCAACTGAGCCAGCCAGGAACCCCAAATTATATACATTTTTATGTAAGTTTAAATTTGGGGGGGTTTGGTGACCTCTTTTGTTGTTGTTGAGAGAGAAAGAGAGAATGAATGGAGAAAGACAGAAAGAGGGAAAAAAAGACAAGAGAAAAGGAAAAGCACCAATAGGTTTCAATACAGCCCAACAAGATGGGTATCTTTTCTCCGAAGCCCCAAAGAGGACGGTGAGGAAGAGAAGAAAGTTGCAGAAGTCACCTATCCACAGAGCTCACCGGGAAGAGGAGGGTTGTGACTCAGGAGGGAATTCAGCAGGTCTCAGGACCTGACACGGTACCCCTAACCACCACCCCCCTCCACTCCCCACTCCACCCCCTCACCAGCACCAATGTGCCCCCACATTCAGCCCCCAATGTCACCTTTCAGCTCCACCCCCAGGTTCCTCCACCCGTCAGGCCCCCCACGCCACCCCATCATCACCGCCCTATCTCCTCATCCCTATCCCATGCCCCTCACACCCTCTTCTCAGCTGAAGACAGACTTGGATTCCTCCCTGAGAGTTAACCCTAACCACTGCCTTTCCAAAAGCAGGCACTGATTTTGGAGTCTGTGGATGATCACTTTTCTCCCCCTTATCACTTTAGTCAAATGTATTCTTTTCTTTGTTGACATATCATTCCTTCAGGATATTTTTTTCCTTATTATAAGACAACAGAAATTGGGTTCACTGTAGAAATTTTGGAGAATACAGAAAAACCCCAAGAATTTTAATTGCCCATATTCCTACCACGCTGACATAACAACTGCTACTATTGGAGGGTGTAGACTGCCCATCTTTTCTTCCCTCCTATGCACACCTTACATATGTATCTATAGGTAATCTCTTCTTTTTCCTCTAAAACTTGTGATCACATCTGTATCATTTGGTAATCCATTTTTTTTTAAACTTTTTCTCCTAGTTCCAGTTTTCACCAAAATTGCTTAGTAAATGTTTATTAGTTCAAACTGCATGAATTCTCAGTCTGTGAGAACACAGCCATGGTGCCCACAAAAAAACAAAGTAAACAATATGGTTCCATCTGCCAAGTGCCAGTCATACAACCAGTCTCACGTGTATCAAGTCATCACTGTAACCTAACGTAAGTACTTTCTCATCCCCATTCATCTGATGAGCCAACTGGTACGTGTGATGTCAGCTATATTAGAAAAAGACCAAAAGGGGCACCTGGGTGGCTCAGTCGTTAAGTGTCTGTGTTCGGCTCAGGTCATGATCCCGGAGTCCTGGGATTCAGCCCCGCATCAGGCTCCCTGCTCAGCAGGAAGCCTGCTTCTCCCTCTCTCACTCCCCCTGCTTGTGTTCCCTCTCTAGCTGTGTTTCTCTCTGTCAAATAAATAAACAATTTTTTAAAAGAAAAAGACCAAAAAATAAAACAATGATACCAGTTACCTCTGTAAACGTCCTACCTTGCGCTCCGTGCATCGCAGAACACCCACTCCACTGTCGGTTCTGGAATGCTCTCAGATATGCAGACCAGGGCGTCCTGATTTTCCATTTTTCTAAAGTAAGGTCTCCTTAATGTATAAAGCAGTGTGTCTAGAGTATCATAAATGAGTAACATTTTAATATTTTAAAATTAATTGTCTTAGCGGCCCCCTCAAAAACAGAATTCTGTATCATTACAGGTTAAATATTTTATACCATGGCAGCCTCTTCTGCTCCCCTCCAAATATATACAATAATATAGCCCCTCCTCGCCAATGCATTAAATTCCATTCTGGCTGAAATGACAGCTTTAGCATTTGTACTCTTGGCTAATTTCTTGGGGTATCTCATAAATCTACAGATAACTAAAGTTAAGTGGAGTGAGGCCATGTAAAAATATAAATAGTGATTCGTATAGGAAAAAGAAAACTAGAAATAACATAGAGTTTAGAGCTCGTGTGTTTAAGACCCAACTTTCTTCCCATGATTTATTTTACCTAGAACTAGGCAGAAATATGCTGATATAAAAACACAGAAATACAGTAGGCTAGAGTTAGAACTGGAACAGGACTGAGAGATTCAGTTTG
>PITA01009134.1:0-36750 GCA_004023965.1 Spilogale gracilis | reverse complement strand
TATATGAAGTGTATATCTTGAAGCATAATAATAAACAAGTGCCCATAGACCCATATCTGACTTAAGAACTGGAATATTAATAAATATCTTCAAATCCACTTTAATGCCTCCCACAGTCTCAACCCTAGGGAAACTTTATCCTGAATTTTGTGTTTACCGTTCCTGTGCTTTAAAAAATATTTTCACCACATAGATGTGTGTCCCCCAACAATACATTGGTTTGCTTTGTTTCTGATATTCTCAAAATGTGGTATCCCTCCATATGTCGTCTTCCATAACTTCATTTTCTCATCCCTCTTTATGTCGGTGATTCATTCATGGTTTCGTGTGTAGTCATACTACATCCATTCTTTTACCACTATGGAGTACTCCATCGATGACTACATCACCATCTATTAGACCGTTTTCTTACAATGGACATTTAGCTTGTTATCAGTCCGTTGTATTTACCAACAATGGTGCTATGAACATTCTGTACCATACTGAGGCAGGTCTGTTTAAGTTTCCTTAATAATGTGCCTAGGAGGGAAACTGCTGGTTTATAGGATACCAGCACTTTCTGCTTCATATATAATATAATCTTCTTTCCAAAGTGGTTGTACTAAGTTATGCAGCAGGACACGAGCTTTCGTTTTGCTCCGTATACTCACTGAGTATGCGAGACTTCATAATTTTCAACAATCTAGTGGGTACAAAATGGTAATGTCAGTGTGGTCTTTTTTTTTTTAAGATCTTATTTATTTGTCAGAGAGAGAGCAAGCACGAGCACAAGCGGGAGGAGGGGCACAGGAGGAGGGAGAAGCAGGCTCTCTGCTGAGCAGGGAGCCCGATGCAGGACTCAATCCCAGGACCCTGAGATCATGACCTGAGCCAAAAGCAGACCCTTAACAACTGAGCTCCCTAGGTGCCCCCTCAGTGTGGTCTTAATTTGTTGTTTTCAATTATTATTTTAACATATTTATTGACCATTTAGTTTTCATGTTCTGAAAGTGAAATGCCTACTCATTTTTTGTTCATTTATCTACTTTTTTCTTATTGATTTATAGAAGTTCTTTACCTATTATAATTATCAATCCTTTATTGATTACATGAATTGCATGTATCTTTTTTCATTATGTGATGGTTTTTATTCTTCCCTGCAATTTCTGACCACTGGTCCCCATTCTACCCTCTAGAGCTATTTTTTAAGTGTAGCTTTATTTCCATATGAAAATCTTTCAGATACTGAAAATCAGAAATGAAGGTCAAGGGAGATAATTAACATCCAACAAGTATTTTATTTTTATTATCACTTTTTAAAGACTTTATTTCTCTATTGGAGAGAGAGGAAGAGAGAAATGGAGAGAGCGGCAAGCGAGGGGTGGGGGGTGGGGAGAGGGACAAGCAGACTGTGAGCTGAGTGTGGAGCCCAACACAGGCCTGATCCCACCACCCAGAGATCATGACCCAAGCTGAAACCAAAAGTCGGTCACCCAACCAACTGAGCCACCCAGGTGCCCTGCCCCCCATCCAAGGTATTTTAATTGGTTAGGCCAGATCCCCTAACGCATATGCCAGAAAAGCACATTACATCAGTCTCCTCCCTTCAAAATACTTCCTTCTCTGGGTGAAACATTGCTAAGTCCTTCAGCTGTTTGAATTTAAGAAATTCCATGTTCTTCACTATCTGGTTGCTCCGTTTTGTCAATATCTGTCTGAGAAGAACAATCATCCATTCATTTCCTGAACCTAGACATTCCATTCCCATGCACGCTGCCAAGGCTCAGCTTTCCTTTCCTTTCCTTTCCTTTTCTCCTTTGTTTTTAGCAACCAGGCCTTAACTGCTGGTCACTGCTAAACCTGTGGTTGGCTAGGAAACCCTTTCCTCTTTTTCGCATTGACTGTCGCCAAGTCTCCCTCACCTGATTTCTCGTTTAACCTCATCATCCAAAATGCTAAAAGCATGTTATAATTTACTTGAATAGTTGTTGTCGTATTTTTACACTATAAATCTTAAGTGCAAAGAAGATACCCTACATATAATAAAGACAACAGCAGACACCACTTATCTGACACAGATTCAACTGTAAACACTTGGCAAAGAAAAGAAAGAGAACAAGCAAGGTTTCCTTGATTCCCTTCCGACCTGAAGCACACAGACTCGCTGTCCCACAGAGTGAGGTCAGGGACTGAGGAGGGACAGGGAACAAGACCAAAATGAAAGAGAAACAAAAGGTACCTCTTGATTTTTGAGTTTTAAGCCTCTGGTCCTGCACATTTCAGAGTAAAGCCAGGGGCTTTTCAGAATTTTTGACAAATTTTGACTCTACGGGATTTTTTTGTGTTACCCGCGGATTCAGAGACCTACCACTTGACCCCTAGTCCCAGTTGACGCTTCTGGGAATCGAAATGGCCACAGGTGCTCTTTCTGTTAGCAGCTATGACCACAAGGCCCAGAGCAGTGTGGTGCAGACTGTGTAGACCTGGCCTCTAGTTGTGCCCAGTGTGTCCGTGCCCCCACCTGCATGAAGGCGGGACTGCTGCGAGGCAATAGGATGGTACCGGGCATCCTCCTCCGCAAAGATGGTGCGCGCAGACCACTGCTGACGGTCATCCCTGCGCCAGGCCACCTCCGTGGACTGGACCCTGGCCTTGTGCCTTCAAGTCGCTCATAAGGAAGAGGGAGCCTAATTTAAAATGGCCTAGGGGCACCTGGGTGGCTCAACCCGTTAACCGTCTGTCCTCGGCTCAGGTCATGTCCTGGGACCCTGGGATCCAGACCCACATCCGCCTCCGGCTCAACAGGGAGTCTGCTTCTCCCTCCTGCCTGCCACTCCCCCCGCTTATGCTCTCTCTCCCTCTGTAAGTAAATAAATAAAATCTAAAAAATAAATAAATAACATAAATGGCATAAAGCCAGAGTTTGGGGAGCACCGCCTTGGTCCCTAAAGGCAGTAGGACGAATACGAAGGCGTCTACCTATGGTTCCTGCCTGTTTGGGCAGTGAAATGTTCGGGGTCTAGGGCGCTAAGTCAGTGCAGTTGCTGAGCCTGTGCAGGACCGGGAGGAAACGAGAAGCCAGAAGGCTCACGCGTGTGGTGACTCAGCCGACCACCCCGCTGCCTCCGTGGATGACGTGTGGATTGCTCCTGGCGGTGTGCGGAGTGCTCTGGCATTTGTAGAAATCAAGTATCCACGAGCTCTGCATGTTGTTTAAGTCCATTTTTTTTTTTTTAGGATAACTACTTTTTTCTTTAAGCTGTTTTTCCATAACCCAGCCATCCTATCCCTCCCCTTATCCCCCAGCAACCGACAAACCTGTCTGTTTCCTGAGACTAAGAGTCTCTTATGGCTTGTCTTCCTTCCCAATCCCGTCTTGTTTTATTTTTTCCCCCCGCCCTACCCTGCACGACTGTCCAACCCCCTGCCCTACCTCTCAAATTCCTTATATCACAGAGATCATATGAACTTCTTAACAAATGAAAGTAACACCGTGGTCCTCAGTCACACTGGCCACGCGTCAAGTGTTCAAGAGTAATGTGGCCGTGACTACCTTGTTTGAGCAGACACAGATACCTTCGTATCTCAAAGAGCTCTATTGGAGGGTGCGGAGATCTCACAATCTTGTGAGGTATGTATTTTTGTCCCCATTTTACAGATAGGCAGTTTGAGGTTCAGAGAGAGTAAGTGACCTGTCAAAGGTGGTAGGAACAGATCCAGAGTTAAGAACCCAAGACCTCTAATTCCAAGGTCAAGGTCAAAATGTTTTCCATTTCTTCCCTGTCAGTCATGTCACTGAAAAAATGGGGCTGGAGAAGGTTTTGAACAGAGAGTGTCCTGGGTTTTCAAGAGTGATTGATCTGACAGTCCACACACGGGTCATGCTAGAGTCTCAGTGGATTATATGGATGGCTAAAGTGAATTCAATCCATTCAACTACATATTGAGGGAAACTTGAATACTGTGTCCCAAGTAGCTGGCTGGAAGCTCATGGGTTCTAAAGCACTCCTTTCAAACGTGGTGACTATCGAGTAGCAAGGTGCACTTACTTCTTATACTCACTGTAAACAGTATTGTGTAGTTGGCGGCTTCACTCTGAATGAAAAGTAAGTATTCTCCAGCTTGGGTTTCTGTCATTTTCAAAATGACCATGGAAACAACTCCTCTGGGGGGGGGAAAAAAAAGCAAGAAAGAGAACTGGTTATTTTGGAAAACGTGTGAAACTAAAACATAAAATTTCACCCTGAGTCAGCGTTCAGGGGCCCTGCATTCCACCTCTGGCAGTGGCACTGGGGCTGGCAGCTTCTCACTCCTCTGGAGCCTGGTGAGTGTGACTTTGCCTCCATCCAGGCCCTCCCTTCAGAGTGAGGGACTTCCATTCCTGCAACTCCGCCTCATACTTCTCAGGCCTCTCGGAGGGAAGACTCCCGTCCCCAGATGCACAGGCTTGGGGGCACCGGTCCCCTCAGTGACAAGCAACTCACAGTCATACTGCTCAGTCACCTGGCCACCGGTCTCACTTCCTCACTGGCAGACCCCGATGACTGTACAAGCAAGATACCCAGGGCTGAGGAACATTCTCTTTTGTGTGACTCTCTCAATAGGTGAAAGAATTCAAGCAAAATCTAACACTCCTAACATTATCCTATGTGCAGGAGAAAATCCTTACATATATGTGAGGAGAAAGATGGCTCAGTGCTCGTGCTTTTAACTTCTCAGGGGCTTGACAGAGATAAACTTGTCTGGGAGCAATCTTTTGCAAGAAACAACTTCGCTGTGTTCAGTCATACCTGTTCTCATTAAATCTTACAATATTCTGTAAGAGTTCATTGAGTGATGCTGGGTGTCCATCTCACACTCTGACCTTTAGACAGACGCTTAACTACTCCACAGTGTAGAATTTCTCCGACAGGGTTAGCCTCAGCTGAGTGTTGACTAACAGGCAGACTCTCAGGCCCTGCCCAGTCCCATTGAACCCATTGAAGCAGTATCTGCCTTTGAACAAGGTCCCAGGTAATCCAACTGCACAGTAGATCAGGGACGCCCCGCCCTGCCCTAGAGCTTCACGCTGCTTGGTTCGAGAATACTATTCGTACTGACAGTACCTTGTAGGAAACACATTTGATTTGCCCCTGCAGATACTCTGGCCCTGTGCTTCCTTTCTCTGAACCACTCATTCTCCTGCTATCATGTGTGAACATTTAATGCATATCATAGGCAACTGGAAGACAGTGATCACAGCCTAGGTGTCCAAGCTTTCTGGCCAGAAGTCCAGAGCTAGATTTCTGTAATTCTCTACGGTGGAAGAGTTGCTAAATAGTTTTGGTACTAACTAATCCACATAAGACTGATGATGTGCACTGACAAATGGGACCGTTGGTCCTAAATCAAAAAAGGCAAGCTCTCATGCAATGACAAGAACCCTACATTTGCTTTTTGGTCTCAATCCAGTGGGAACTGTTGTGGCATAAAATTTTAATAAGATTACCAGAAAATTTCTTTAAGCCAAAAATTTTAATAGAAGAGTGCTTTGGCTTAACCCCAAGGTACAAGTAACCAAAACACAGAAGTGAATAATACAGTCTCAAATGAGGAAAGGAAAATTAATGTGTTCCAAGATTTAGAACTGAACCTCAGAATTATAGACACTGTCGTAAAAATTACTTACGAGTTTGTCTGACTTTAAAGGGACAAATGAAGACCGCCTGGTACAAAATGAGTCACCGAGATGTCCCGCCATACCTCAGTAAGACAGGACACCCCCTCTAGGCCATTTGGGTACCACTTTCTGCATTGCTCCTGGAAAGACAGCCTCCTCTACACCATGGGGCACCAGAACACCCCAAGAACTGGAGAGAAAAGTAGCCTTAGAATTACCGAGTGGGCATTTAAATGACTTGGCCATTCTATCACAGTTCTTGGCTAAGATATTTTTCTGGATCATGAGACCCATGTTCCTCAAACCCAGATCAATTTCTTACTAAAATACTTCGTGGATGTCACCGGCAATTCTGCTCATCATACTGTGAAACAAAAGAGATTAAAACCAAAT
This sequence comes from Spilogale gracilis, assembly GCA_004023965.1. Taxonomy (NCBI): domain Eukaryota; kingdom Metazoa; phylum Chordata; class Mammalia; order Carnivora; family Mephitidae; genus Spilogale; species Spilogale gracilis. The sequence continues at coordinate 30,719 of PITA01009134.1, read as the reverse complement.
GTTCTTTCCCCAAGCATTTCCCAGAAAGAAGCTTCTGACTACTTGAAGTAGAATGTTATGAACATTTTCTAACTTTGTATCTTTAAGACAAGATCCACTTAAAAAAAAACAAGACACCATAAAAATCCCAACTATTCTTTCACTGTTTTACATTTTTCCAGCCACTCACTGCCTTCTTAGGCCCTAACTATGTCTATATGTGATTTTTTAGGTTCCTAGGCTTTATTTTTTAGAGTAATTTTAGATGACAGAAAAACTGAGTGGAAAGCACGGAGAGATCCCACATATGTTCCCGACACACACACACACACACACACACACGAATTTTCCCTGTTGTTAACATCTCACATGGGTGTGGTATATTTGTTACTACTGGTGAACCAATATGGGTACTAACTCAAGTTTGTAATTCATACTGGAGTTCACTTTCTGTGTTAGACATCCTACAGGTTTGATAAATACATGACGCCATGTATTCATGCCCTCACTACACTTTTAGTTCATTATTTCACCGGAGGTAAGAGTTACGATGGATACGGATAGACATTGGAGAAGGAACTCTATGTGAACTACATTCTATGGCAAGGAAGACCTCCTCCCCAAAGCCTTGTGGGTGCTTTCCCTCCCCCACACACCACTTACCTGTTTTGTGAATCAAAGTGTGGCTGGCAATTCAGGGAGCTCTGTTTAAAGACCCAGAGACAGGAAATGTTCCCTGGCGTGTTGACCAGAACTTGCAGTGTGACGGATGCCAACATGTTCACTTCCACGGTGGCCGCTCCGTAGACGGCCTCTGTGCTCTCAGGCTTCAAGGTGCACCCGAGGTCCTCTGGGGGCTCTGATGCCTGTGTCGAGACAGGGTGAAGGCACTACTAGTGCATGTTTTTACATCCTCCTCTTAGCTGGGACCTTTATCAAATAGATTCGGGTTGATGTACTGCCCACAATGCTGGAGAACATATTACTAACTGAAAATCCTGTTATTTACTCTCGAAAGAAGAGATAGGAGGGCAGGGGTGGCTCAGTCAGTTAAGTGCCTGCCTTTGGCTCATCTCATGATCTCAGGGTCCTGGGATTGAGCCCCTTGGCAGGCTCCCTACTCAGCGGGGAGTCTGTTTCTCCCTCAGCCTTTGCCCCTGCTTGTGCTGTCTCTCTCAAATAAATAATAAAATCTTTAAAAAAATAAAATACCGGGGTACCTGGGTGGTTCAGTTGTTAAGCATCTGCCTGTGGCTCAGGTCACGATCCCAGAGATCCAGGATCGAGCCCCACATAGGGCTCCCAGCTTGGCTGCGAGCCTGCTTCTCCCTTTCCCTCTGCCTGTCGCTCCCCTTTGCTTGTGCTGCTCATTCTTTCTTTCTCTGTCAAATAAATAAAATCTTCCATGATTTGGACCCAGAAAAAAAAAAAAGAAAAAAAAGCAGGAAGCCCGATGTAGGGCTTGATCCTGGGTCTCCAGGACCATGACCTGAGCCGAAGGCAGTCGCTTAACCAACTGAGCCACCCAGGCACCCCTAGGCTGCATTTCTAACATGTTTTACGTAATGTTCTGCATTGAATTGTGTCCCCTTGAAATTCATGTGTTGAATCTTCACCCCCACTACCTCAGAATGTGACCTTACTTAGATATAAGGCCTTTCCACAGGAAATCAAGTCAAAATGAGGCTGTTAGCATGGGTTCTTATAAGGAGAGGAATTTGAGGAAGACACGTGCCAGGAAGAGAGCCATGTGAATATGAAGATGAACCCCTCAAAGCCAAGGACAAAGGCCTCAAACGGATCCCTCCCTCACAGCCTTCGGAAGGAACCAACCCTGATGCCATCAAGTTTTTAGACTTCTAGCTTCCAGAACTATGAGACAATAAATTTGTTGTTTAAGTCACCCAGTCTGTGATACTCTGGTGCAACAGCTCTAAGAAACTAATATACAAACAACAGTCATAAAATTCATAAGACATAGGTGACTATTTTTGTGATTATTGGTAGTAAATGAGAATCTACATAGTAATAGTAAATTGGTATTGCGTTAGAGGTAATTTATAGACCAAAATATTTTCTGGGCAGATACCCCCATAGGCATTGCCACCACCATACTTCTTGCCTGCTTTAATTGAGATATATTGAAAGGAGGGTGTAGTGGCAACTTCTATCTCTGGACCCTTGGCCTCCTACCCTCCAAACATGTAGGGTAGCATGCCTACACACACACACACGCACGCACACACACGTACACACATGTACACACAAACACCCAACCACCCGCTTCTTCAGGTGAAGAGCAGAGTAGGTCTTCTGTTACGGATCATAAGCCATACATCTAGTTTTATTTATGCATTTATTAAAAAGTAACTGCTAAGTTCACTTATACAATATCTGTTAAGAGCTAGACCATCTACTGGGCACTAAGGGACTGGGAAGAAAAGATACTGATCTTGTCCTTAAGAAGTTTCAAGTCTAGTAGGAAGGAATAACGACAACACCGGATCAAAAATATGATGTGCCCCATAAAAAGATATCAATTACTCTGAAAGGTAAATTTAAGTGCCCTGGAACTTCAAAGGAAGGAGAAGTAACTTCCAAGCTGGGAAGGTGGTGGTGGGGAGGCTTCACTGAAGCCCAGAAATGGAGCTGGATCTTAAAATGTAGGTAGAGAATAAAGTAAAAACAAAACAAGACAAAACAAAAAATCTGACATACTAGAAGAAGATATTTGCAATGTATATTACAAATAAAGTACCCCTAATATATAAAGAACTTTTTTTACCAATGAGAGACACATGATAACACAGTAGAAAATGGGGAAAAGAACTGCATAGAAAGATATAAAGAGGGGAGCCTAGGTGGCTCAGTCGTTAAGTGTCTGCCTTCAGCTCAGGTCATGATCCTGGTGTCCCAGGATCGAGCCCCACATCGGGCTCCCTGCTTGGAAGGAAGCCTGCTTCTCCCTCTCTCACTCCTCCTGCTTGTGTGCCCTCTCTAGCTCTGTTTGTCTCTGTCAAATAAATAAACAAAATCTTAAAAAAAAAGGATATAAAGAATAACCCTTGAACATCTGAATAAAATGTTCAAAGTCCGTTATAATTAGAAGGCATAAATTAAAACAAGACTGAGGTATCACTTCTCATCTATCAATCTGCCAAAAATTCTTAAGTATGACAACACATGGTTTTGGTGAGGCTGTGAAGAAACAGCTATTCTCATACATTTCTGGAGTAATACAAGCCAATAGGACCCTTCTGGAGGAAAATTTGGCAATAGCTAATGAAATTACATATGCACTCATCCTTTGAGCCACAATCCCACTTCGAGGACTGCACATATAAACCTATATCTACAAACAAGTAACTGCAAAATACTAGAAACGACCTAAATGCTCATACACACAGGAGTGGTTGAATAAACCACTGTACCTCCACATAATGGAGTACTATGCAGCTATAAAGAAGTATGAGGGGGCGCCTGGGTGGCTCAGTTGGTTAATCCACTGCCATCATTTTAGGTCATGATCCCGGGGTCCTGGGATCAAGTCCCGCATTTGGTTCCCAGCTCTGCGGGGAGTCTGCTTCTCCCTCTAACCTTCTCCCCTCTCATGCTCTCTCTCTCTCAAATAAATAAATAAAATCTTAAAAAAAAATTTAAAAAAGGAGTATGAGGACAATCTCCACAAACTGATTTGGAGTGATCTCCTGGATAATACTGGTAGGTGAAGAAAAGTGAAAAATGTGTCAACTTTCATGTATACTACATCTCATGTAAGAAAAAAGGTGACTGAGAAAACACATATGTATCTGCTCATTTGTGCACAAGAAATCTAGGAAGAAGACAAAGAAATCTAAATTGGGGGCACTTGGGTGGCTCAGTTGGTTAAGTGGCCAATTCTTGATTTGGGTTCAGCTTGTGTTCTCGGGGTTGTGAGGTCAAGCCTTTGGTCATGCTCCACACTGGGCATAGAACCTTCTTGGGATTCCCTCTGTCTCGCTCTCTCTCTAAAAGAGAAAAAAAATCTAAAGGGATTGGCTATATACAAGAGGTAGGTGGGAAAAGGATGGAGAACTAGTTATAGGTATAAAGAGGGAGTAAAACTTTTTTGAGTATATCTTTTTATATACTGTTGACTTTTAGGACCATATCATCTTTCAAATACTCAAACAAATAAAACCAACCAGGATTTGGGGACAACTCAAAATGGATACTAAAAAAATTTTAATTATATTACAGATAAATAATGTAAGCATGGTAAAGGGGGTGGGGAAGAAAAGAACAAACATAAATAACTGAAAAATATTACATTGGATATTATAAGATCAAAGACAAAAATAAATATACACCAAGACTGTATTCTAGTTTGTAAATCTGTTTCTCACTGGAATGTGGGTTAAGAGGTCTGAAATTAGTTTACGTAGATAGCAGGTTTATGTAAGCCAATTATTATAGATAATGAGAACCAGGTTTCTTACTATCAGAGAGAGAAGTACAAATATGGAAAGAGGAAAAGGTAGAATAAATCCTTTGATGCTGAACTGACATCAGAGTTATCAGCATGAATTTATGGTGATATGGAGATAGGTCAGTGGACAGATGTAGAGATGACAGAGAGATAGAGAGTTGTGTGTGGTGGTGGTGGTGGTGGTGGGGTAGTATACATACCTATATTTCCTAGAGGGCCCAGAGGCAATGACATCCCAATAGCGAGGAGCACACCCAGCTCTCAGACTATGGTTTCTAAATACTATTCTCCAAGGAAACAGTGGTTTTTGGGAGAAGTGGCTAATTTCAGGGATAAGGCAGGAAAAATGCAAGATGAGCCTGGACTATATCGTAGCACCGAAAAGTAAGGCAGTGTTTGAGAAAACACAAGCACAGGTGGAAAGGACATAGAAGTCAATCTGAAGTAGCTTCCAAAGGCCAAAGCTGGATGAATCTGAGTAACAAAATAAAACTGATAGTCTTGGGTTATAAATCACAGAATAAAATAAAGATCTCTGAGTCTATACTGATATTAATAAATAAAATGGAGAGAAGAGAGAGCTCTTCCTTATGCAACTCCAATTTAGAGATGTAGAGGGAATAAGGGAAAAAGAAAATTATCATTAGGCAAACATCACAGTAATGACTGTTGTAGGCAAGAACTACCAATAGGTGCCAAAATCAGCAGGTGAAAATTGGGAGAGAAACAGGATACTTGAATATTCCCCTAAATACCTGCTAATTACAAAGAAAAAATAGCAACTTTGCAGTGGAGAAACTCAGCATACACTGTGTTCATCTTCAAACAGAAATGATAAATGGTGAAAACATTCAGATTTTAAATAATTAAGTGGATTGTGGGAACAGTAAAATCATCTTATTTTGGTTCCAGGTTTTATTGGTAATACAGCTAAGGATGTAGTTGCTTATTTATTAGAGTTACATTGGCAAGTTTTGTTTACTAGAATGTTTAGTTATTCAAAACACTCCTGAAGTGTAAAAGTCTCAGAAAGCTGTCTCATCTGAGCAACATGAACTGCGGAAGAAATCAAAACCATCTTCTTAAAGAGCACCGCTCCCCTAAGAACACACTTCCTTACTCCAGTGGGAAGACGCCCAGCAGGAGCAGCTTCAACTTCAGGAAGGGGAAAGCACATTATAGGATCGCTCATCTTTGCATCGCCCAGGATTATCTGTTCAATGTTGTTTGAGAGGTCCTAGGTCTTAATACAACCCTAAATATTGCATGAGAACAACATTTTTACCACTTGAAAAAAAATAATGCAGGACTAAATCCTAGGAACCAAGACTAAATACTAGCTTTTTTAAAATATAAATTGTGTTCTATAAGAAAACACTTAAATGTGTGCAGCTATTTTCTTGAGTTGAAAAGACACTGAAAGTTTAAAACAGCATAGCTAATAATATCAACAGTTTTTGACCACACTGAAATACTATGTATGCAAAATACACCTTAATTATTAATAAGCAATGTGTTACGATGCCAAATCTGTTTAAAAAAGTAAAACCAGCCATGCTTCTGGCATAAAAAAATCACGTGTTAAATCAGGAGTTTTCCAATTCATGTAGAATGTTACGGAGACCTATTTCACACTGTTTTATATTTGAGAATATTTTTAATATCTTTGATTTTAAGGGGGTGGGGAGTGAAGTCCAGGACATCATGTAGTGTATGTTACGTATTTATGTATTCTACTTATATGGAAGAAAACAGAGTGACTATATATTGATATGAATCCTTAACTGGAAACGTTCATGGAATTGGTCATTCTTTATGTTCACTTTTTTATTATGTGTTTCTAATATTTTCAGTTCTCTATTATTTAAGCTTCCTTCCTTTGAGTAAATACCTAAGCTGTTAGAGGAATTGCACGAAGGAGAAGGGTAATGAGAAACAAATCTGGAATCCAAAGGAGCCAGAGTCAGATGATAGAGCAATTTGCATGTCAGTTTAATGGGAAGCCACTGAAGGTTGTAAAAGATGTAGCCATGCTTCAGAACAGTCTGGGAGCCCTATCAGAGATGAACTGGAGAAGGAAGAAACCACTTATGATATTATTGTGATTACAGGAGAATTAATGAGGGAAGCGGCTATGAGACCAGAGAATATGAGGTGATTATATGAGAACTATCAAAGAAAGGAAATAGACAAGACTTGGTAACTAACTGAACGTGAAGATATGGGAGAGGAAGTAGTTCAAAATAATGCTGACATTTCAAGCCTGGGAAATAGGCCCATAAACAGAAATCAATTAATACAAGTATAGGACAAGGTTTGGGGAAATAGAAACAAAATACAGATAGGTTTTAATGAGCAAAAGGAAAATCCGTTATATCTAGATCCAGGAGGCAGTTGGAAATTAGGGACTCGGGCTTAAGGGAGAAGCCTGGATTCTCTTTAAGGAGAAAGGGTAATTCCTTTACAAAGGGTAATTCCTGTTACTTATTCATGGTGAGTATCTGTGTCTTTTCGGAATCCAAACTGGGAGAGAACGTGACACTGGATGGAATGGAGTGCATATGAATACATAATATATTTCAATACACAAACAGAAAAACCCATATAGCCATGCTAGGCCTCAACAGCTTACAGAGTATGGCCTCTAGAGAAAATAGCTCAAGTTAGAATTTTAATATTACTTTACCATGGGATACGATGATATCCCCAGTGATGAATCATTGTTCTTATGATTGATTAAAACACACTTGATCACAGGCAGATCTTGATTTGGAATAGTCTCAAATATCACTGCTGAAAAAACAACTGCAAAACAAAATAAAGACAATGATGTTGATACATGCACACCTTGAAAAGAAAGTATATATTCATTTCACCACAAAAGAACAAAACAAAATGTAATCAGGCAAAAGAGGCCAACAGGAAAGTATGTATGACCTATAATTTCATAAAAGGCAAGTCTTACAATAAATCAGGAACAGAGGCACTTAGAGCAGTCCTGTCCAACGTGTTATTGAGCATTTGAAATAAGGGTAGAGCAAATGAGGAAGGTTATTTGCACACAAGCAGTATTTTCTTCTTCGTGGATGCTTGTGAAATATTTTTTTTGTGCACTTAAATTTTTAGAATTAGTTACTATATGGGAAGTCTATTTTCATCCGTTGTGCTAGATACTCAGTGGGCTTTTTCAATCCAAAAACTCATACTTGTTTCTTGGCAAAAGTTTTCTTGAATTCTTTCTTTGATTCTTTCTCTCTCTTTCACTTTCCGTTCTCCTATCATTTAGATGTTTTTCCCAAATGACTAATGATCCTTGACACTATGCTCATATATAAGAATGAAGTTCGAAGTGTTCATCATAAGCTCTGTGGGCATAATTTGATCTGCTGCCCCATCCTCTCTATATGGTTATCTTTAGTTTTTTTCATGGGCTAATCAGATCCCCCAAAGAAGAGTCCTCTCTCATGTTGGCTGCCCAGGTTCTGGGAGCTGGTGCTGGCAATTTATACTCTTTTGGGGTTCCTACCATGGAAATCAGGTTGCTTTTCAGCTTTTTCATCCTGTACCTTTTGATTCCGCTTTCTTCATGTGCTTTAAATCTCTCGAAATTTTATTTTCCACCTCTCCAGTGTCTTTGTCCTTCTAAGTTTATGTCTTTAAAAAATTTTTGTCATTTGAATGGACTCTTGGTGGAAGGTAAAGGTGTGTGTTCAACCATCTTTGTACCTTTTAATCTGATTAAAATCTCAGTATTGTGGCTATGAGAACTACATATTAAGACACATTCACTGGTTTGTTTTCATCTGTCTTTATTATTTTATTATTTATTAAGTCATATTATACTAATACAAGTAGAACTGTAAATGAAAATTTGCCCTAAATCCTGACATCCTGACAAATAAACCATTTTCATTTCTCTAGAAACTTTCCCATCCATAGACATAGTTTTTAACTAATTGCATTAATAGAGTAGAAATAATTTTATATTCTGATTTTTTTTAGATTTTATTTATTTATTTGACACAGAAAGAGCACAGGTAGGCAGAGCAGCAGGCAGAGGGAGAGGGAGAAGAAGGCTCCCTGCTGAGCATGGAGCCCAATGCAGGACTCGATCCCAGAACCCTGAGATCATGACCTGAGCTGAAGGCAGCTGCTTAATCAACTGAGCCACCCAGGTGTCCCTATATTCTGATTTTGAAAATATTATGTCATCAGTGTTTCTTATGATACTAGGTGCAACTGATTTGCTTTCCTTTGGTGGCACTAACAAAAATGGTCTAATTTTTCCTTTGCTGTTATATATTCTAGGGGTTGGGTTTTTTTTGCCCTCTGCCATTTAAAATACTTCTCTAAGGGACGTTTGGGTTGCTCACTCGGTTAAGCATCGGACTCCTGATTTCAGCTCAGATCACAACCTCAGGGCTGTGAGATTGAGTCCTGAGTCAGGCTCCAAGCTCAGCAGTAGACTACTTGCGATTCTCTCCCTCCCTCTCTGGCCACCTCTCCCCCTGCTCATGTGCACGTGCAAGCTCTGTCTCTTTTAAATAAATAAATCTTTAAAAAATGAAATAAAAGAGAATACTTAACTAAGTTTTTCATTATTTCTTTTTTTTTAATCTAAGCATTTCACTTTTAAAATATTATTTCTTTAGTATACATTTCTGGGAGTGGAACTCGTGGATTAAAGGATATATAAAGGATATATTCAAATGGTTCTTGATATGCATTGCCATTTGGTTTTCCAAAGGTGCTATACTAATTTATACAGCCACCTGTAAAGTGAGAATGTAATCGTTTTATTATAATCTTATCAGCATTTATTTTTATTTCTCTGACTATAGCCCCTAGTCTTTTCTTATTTTAAGCAATCTCTATACCCAGCGTGGGGCTCGAACTCATGACCCCGAGATCAAGACCTGTATGCTCTTGAGAGTCTGCTTGAGATTCTCTTCCCCTCTCTGCCTTCCCCCACTCATATGCTCATATTCTCTCTTCTCTCAAATAAATAAATAAATCTTAAAAAAAAAAAAAAAAAAGAATTTCATGCTCTTTCATCTGAGCCCATCAGGTGCCCCGGCCCCTAATCTTTTAAAAGAAAAAAAAAACCAGGGACGCCTGGGTGGCTCAGTTGGTTAAGCCACTGCCTTCAGCTCAGGTCATGATCCTGAAGACCCAGGATCGAGTTCCACATCGGGCTCCCTGCTCGGCAGGAAGCCTGCTTCTCCCTCTCTCACTCCCCCTGCTTGTGTTCCCTCTCTGGCTGTGTTTCTCTCTGTCAAATAAATAAAATCTTAAAAAAAAAACAAAAACAAGCACAATTGCAAGGGACAAGGGGGATAAAAAGATCGAAGAGAGTTTAAGAAACTTCCCTGCTTTATTCCCTAGTATTTTTTTCTCCCTACTCTTTTTTCAAGTAGTTGTATTCAGCACAATGAATATACAGTAAGTTGAACATAGTTTAAAGTGTATAACTTGGTAAGTTCTGATATAAATACAAATCTGCCCATAAAACCCATGAACATAATCAAGGTAGTGAACTTATTCAGCCCCCAAACTTTCCACATGCCCCTCTGTAATCCCTCCCTCTTACTCACCCCACAACTGCATACCAAGCAACCTCTGATCTCCTTTCTGTCATCACAGATTAGCTTGAATTTTCCAAAATTTCATATAAATGGAATCACATAGTATGATTTTATTTTTGTCGGGCTTCTTTCATTCTGTATTATTTTGCGATTCATTCCTACTGTAGTACCTATCAGTAGTTCATTTCTTTTAACTGACAAGTAGCAGTCTATAATATTTTAGTTCATTTATCTATGGATAGAATTTGGATTGTTTCCATTTTTAGCCTCTTACAAATAAAGTTGCTATGAATATTTGTATAAAAGTCTTGGTATGGACATGTTTTTATGTCTCTTGACTGAATACCATAGACTGGAGCACCCAGGGCATAGGGGAGGGTGTGTCTCTTTCTAAGTGCCAAACTGCTCTCCAAAGAGATTGTGTCATTTTATAGTCCTATTGTCATTGTACAGTATTGCCATTATGTCATTCCAGTTGTGGAAGTCATCCTCAACCAATACCTGGTATCATGAGACTTTTTAATTTTAGCCATTGTGCTAAGTATATAAAAATCATTTTAATGATTTTAATCATTATATTTTTAAAATAGGTTTTAACCTATTTTATTTTTTAATATTAATTTTAATTTATATATATTTAATATTAATTTAATAATAAAACCTATTTTAAATAGGTTTTAACCTATTTTTATTTTTAAAAACCCATTTAAAAATAGGTTTTTAAAAATAGGTTTTGGGCGCCTGGGTGGCTCAGTTGGTTGAGCGACTGCCTTCGGCTCAGGTCATGATCCCGGAGACCCGGGATCGAGTCCCACATCGGGCTGCCTGCTCGGCGGGAAGCCTGCTTCTCCCTCTCTCACTCCCCCTGCTTGTGTTCCCTCTCTGGCTGTGTTTCTCTCTGTCGAATAAATAAAAATCTTTAAAAAAAAATAGGTTTTAATATCTATTTTCCTACTAATGATGTTGAGCATCCTTTCAGGTACTTACACACTACATATTCTTTGGCGGTGTGTCTGTTCACATATTTTGCCCACATCAAAGCTTTTAAAATTGAGGTGCTTATTTTCTTATTATCAAGTTTTGACAGTATTTTCTCCGTTTTATTATGATATTGTCAACATACAATATTGTATAAGGGTAAGGTATACAACACAATGATCTGATATTTGTGTACATTACAAATTACATTAACATCCATCATCTCACACAGGAACTATTTTTTTTCTTGTGCTGAGAACTTTTAAGATCTACTCTCCTTGCAACTTTTAAATACATAACTGAGTATTGGTAACTACAGTCACCATGTTATACATTACATCCCTAGAATTTATTTATTTTATGAGTGGAGGTTTGTACCGTTTACCACCTTCACCCACTTCTCCCACCCCCTACTCATGCCTCTGGCAACCACCAATCCATTCTCTCTGTGAGTTTGGATTTTTAGATTCTACATAAAAGTGAGACCATGCAGTATTTGTCTTACTTTCTCTGACTAATTTCACTTAGCATAATGCCCTCAAGGTCCATTCATGTTATCAGAAATAGCAGGATTTCTGGGGCGCCTGGGTGGCTCAGTTGGTTAAGCGACTGCCTTCGGCTCAGGTCATGATCCCGGAGACCCGGGATCGAGCCCCACATCGGGCTGCCTGCTCGGCGGGAAGCCTGCTTCTCCCTCTCTCACTCCCCCTGCTTGTGTTCCCTCTCTGGCTGTGTTTCTCTCTGTCAAATAAATAAATAAAATCTTAAAAAAAAAAAAGAAATAGCAGGATTTCTTTCTTTCTTTTTTATGGTAGAATAATATAGATAGATAGATAGATAGATAGATAGATAGATAGATAGACAGATAGATGTATACCTATCTCAATAGCAGAAAGAAAGAAAGAAAGAAAGAAAGAAAGAAAGAAAGAAAGAAAGAAAGAAAGAAAGAGGGAGGGAAGGAGGAAGGAAGGGAGAGAGGAAGGAAGGAAGAGAGGAAGGAAGGAAGGAAAAGAAATCTGGTTGGAAAATGTGCAGAAAAAATCAAGACACTTTTTCCAAGGACAACAGCATCATTAGTCTTTAGGGAAATGAAAATTGAAGCCACAGTGAAATAGTATCTAACACCTGTTAGAATGGCTGTCATTAAAAAGACAGAAGACGACAAGTGTTGGTGAGGATGTGGACAAAAGAGGCTTGTGCACTACTGGAGGGAATGTAAATGGTACGGCTACTACAGAAAACAGTGCATAAAGTAGATGTATTTCTATCTATGTATCTCACATTTTCTTTATCCATTCATTCATCAATGGACTCTGAAGTTGTTTCCAAATCTTGGCTACTATAAAAAGTGCTGCAATGAACATGTCGGTGCAGTTACTTCTTTGAGAGAGTGATTTGCTTCCTGTCGATATGTACCTTGCAGTACAATTGTTGGATCATATGGTAGTTCTATTTTTATTGTTTTGAGTAACTTATATACTGTTTTCCGTAGTAGCTAAACCACTGTATGTTCCCTCCAGTAGTGCAGCAGGGAGCCTGTTTCCTCCTCTCTCTCTGTCCTTCTCTGCCTACCTGTGATCTCTTTCTCTGTCAAATAAATAAATAAAATCTTTAAAAAATATATTTCATTGTGGTTTCAATTTTCATTTCCCTAATAATTAGTGATGCTGTCCTCTTTGAAAAAAGTGTCTATTCATTTCTTCTGTGCATTTTCTAACCAAATCTCTTTTTCTTCTTTTTTCTTTCTTTTCTTTTCTTTTCCTTTCTTTCCCTCTTTCTCTTTCTTTTCTTCCCCCCTCTCTCCTTCCTTCCTTCCTTCCTTCCGTCCTTCTTTCTTTCTTTTGTTGCTATTGAGTCATATGAGTTCTTTTCATATTTTGGGTATTAATCCCTTATCAGAGACATAATTTACACATGTTTCTTCCATTCCATAGGTTACCTTTCCATACTGTTGATGGTTTCTCTTGCTCTGCAAAAGCTTTTTAGTTTGATGTAGTCCCATTCATTTATTCTTGCTCTTGTTACCTTTACTTTTGGTGTGAAGTCTGCAAAATCTAATCTTGCTAAGACTGATGTCAAGATTACTCCCCTTATGTTTTCTTCTATGAGATTTATGATTTCAGGTCTTACATTCAAGTCTTAAATCCATTTTGAGATTTTTGCATATGGTATAAGATAGTGGCCAGTTTCATTATTTTGCATGTGGCTGTCCAGTTTTCCCAACACCTTTTTTATAACGATTTTATTTATTTATTTGACAGAGCGAGATATCACGAGTAGGCAGAGAGGCAGGCAGAGAGAGAGGAGGCAGCAGGCTTCCTGCTGAGCAGAGAGCCCCATGTGGACCTCAATCCCAGGACCCTGAGATCATGACCTGAGCTGAAGGGAGAGGCTTTAACCCACTAAGCCACCCGGGCGCCCCCCAACACCTTTTATTAAAAAGATTATCTTTTCTTTATTGTATACATTTGGCTCCTTTGTCGTAAATTAATTAACCATATGTGCATGAGTTTATTTCTGGGTTCTCTATTCTGTTCCATTGATCTATGTGTCTGTTTTCATGCCAATACTGTACTCTTTTGAATGCTATAACTCCGTAAGAATGTTTGAAATCAGAAAGTGGGATGCCTTTCGCTTTGTTCGCTCTCAAGATTACTTTAGTTATTTAGGGTCTTTTGTGGTTCCCCACAAATTTTAGGATTTTTTTTTTGTCTATTTCTGTGAAAAATGCCATTGGAATTTTCATAGAGATTGCACTGAATCTGTAGATGTCTTTAAATAATATGGGCATTTTAACAATCTTAATTCTCCTAATCCACAAGCATGGGAATGTTTTCCATTTATTTGTCTTAATTTCTTTGATCAATATCTATACTTTCCAGGATTCAGATTTTTTACTTCTTTGGTTATATTTATTTCTGGATATTTTATTCTTTATGTTGTAATTGTAAATGGAATTCCTTTCTTAATTTTCTTCCTGATAGTTTGTTGTGTGTATATAGAACCAAGAACTGGATTTTATATATTGCTTTTGTATCCTACAAGTTTTCTCAATTTCTTAATTAGTTCTAACAGTTTTTGGATGGGGTCTTCAGGGTTTTATATAGCTAATATCATGCCACTTGCAAACAGAATCAGTTTTACTTCTTCCTTTCTGATTTGGATGCCTTTTATTTCCTTTTCTTGCCTAACTGCTCTGACAAGAACTTTCAGTACTATGCTGAACAAAAGTGGGAAGAGTAGGCATCCTTGTCTTCTTCCCAATGATAGAAGAAAAACTTTCAGCTTTTAATCATGAGCATCATATTAGTTGTGGGCTTGTCACATATGGCCTTTATTACATTGAGGTATATTCTGTCTAAATGCACTTTGTTGAAAGTTTTTATCATAAATGGATGTTGAATTTTTGTTGTTTGTTCAGTTTTTTTTATTTTTATTTTTTTCCATTTCAGCTGTAGAATTTAGTGAATAATCACTTATATAAAACACCTACTGGTCATCACAAGTGCCTTCCTTAATACCAACACTTATTTATAACCATTTTCCAGTCCCTCTCCCCTCCAGTAACTCTCAGATACTTGCCTTTCTTTTTCCCTCCCGTGTTCAATCGTTTTCTTTCTTAAATTCCATATACAAGTGAAATCATATGGTATTTGTCTTTCTCTTACTGCCCTATTTCACTTAGCATTATACTCTCTAGTTCCATCCAAGCCATTGAAAAGTCAACATTTCACTCTTTTTTTTTACTTTAAATTTATTTTATTTTTTTCAGTGTTCCAAGATTCATTGCCCATGCCCCACACCCAGTGCTCCATGCAATAGGTGCCCTCAGTACCTACCACCAGGCTCTGGTGTTGAATTTTTTAAAAAGCATCTTCTGCATCTGTAGAGCTGATCGTATGTATGGTTTTTATGCTTTGTTTTGTTGATATGGTGTTTCACATTGTTTGATATGCAGATGTTGAACCATCCAAACATCCCTGGAATAAATCCTACTAGATACGGTATATGATCTTTTTGATGTATTGTTGGATTCGGACTGCCAATATTTTGTTGAGGATTTTTGCATCTATTTTCATTAGGGATACTGATCTACCTATAACTTTCATTTCTTGTACCATCTTTGTCTGGTTTGGGTATTAGGGTTATGCTGGCCTCTTAGAATGAGTTTGTAAGTGTTTTCTTCTGTTCTTCTTTTGGGGGAAAGAATTTGAGAAAGATTGATATTATTTTTTTCTTAAATATTTGGTAGAAGGCACCAACGAAGCCATCTGGTCCTGGATTTTCTTTGTTGGTAGGTTTCTTAGTACCAATTCAATCTCCTTCCTGAATTCTGTTCAAATTTTGTTTCTTCATGATTCAGTCTTTGGTAGGTTGTATATTTTTTTTAGAGTTTATCCATTTTTGCTAGATTGTCCAATTGGTTGACATATAAGTCTTTGTAGTATTCTTATGATCTTTTGTATTTCTGTGGATCTCCTACGACCCTTAATTCGAATTCTTTACAGGTAAACAATTTATCTCTGTTTCACTAAGGTTTGTTTCTGGAGTTTTACCTTATTCTTTTGTTTGGAACATATTCTTCTTCATTTTCCTTTACTCTCTGTGTTAGTTTCTGTGCATTGGATAAAACAGCTACCTCTCCCAATCTTCACAGACTAATCTCCTGTAGGAGATAAACCTTGTCATTGAGTCCAGGCTAAGATCTTGGTTGCCTCTCAAACCTTTGTGATTATCCAAGCCAACTTTTTTGTTCTTACTAGCTTCTTAAGTAGTGAAAGTATGCCAAGACCTGTCAGTATCTCAAAGGGGAGGATCTCAGTCAGCACCTACATGGAGAGTGATTGGAAGCCAGACTCTCAGGCAGTGGTTTTTCAAGTATGCAAATAGACCTCTTTCAGGAAAAGACCGAGAGCTGGAAGTTGCTGTCTGCCCCTTTTGCACAGATCCCTGGGGGATAACTTAGGAACTCTTTGTTTGCTACAGTCTTGGGGGACCCATCAACACAAGCCCTGCTGGTCACCAGCACCATGCAGTTAAGGGGTGAGTCCTCTGGGTGGCACCCACAAAAATCCACGGCTCCAAGCATGCGCACATGCTCCTTTCAGGAAAATAACTAATTAACAGTGGGAAAATGTGGAGGTGGTGCTTGCCAGCCTCCCCAGTTTTGGGCAGGATCACAGTCAGTTTCTAGATGTATGTTAAATTGGGAGCCTACCCGTCTCAGGCTGCAAACAGGTCTCTTTAAGGGAAAGACTGGGAGATATGCCTTTGGGTCTGTTGCTTCTGCACTGAGCCCTAAGGGTATAACCCCAGGGAGTCCTCCCAAGCCCAAAGAACTGTTTGCTGCAATCCGGCTGATCTCACAGATGCAAGCCCCACAGGTTTTCAGAGCCATGTGGTTTTTTTTGTTTTTGTTTTTGTTTTTTAAAGATTTTATTTATTTGACAGAAAGAAACACAGCCAGAGAGGGAACACAAGCAGGGGGAGTGAGAGAGGGAGAAGCAGGCTGCTGAGCAGGGAGCCAGATGTGTCAGAGCCATGTGTTTTGGGAGTCTGTCCCTCAAGTGGAAGGCTTAATGATAGGAATGCTAGATGTTGGGTCCAAATCCTTCATTCCTCAGGGAGAAGCTGAGAGTTGTGAGTTCCCTCTCAATTGTATATTGCTAGGTCTGGGATTGGGTTCTCGTGAGATTGACACATGTCTCTGCCTTTTCCACCCATTTCAGTGTGGGTTTTGTCCTCATTTGTGCAATGTGTAAGAGTCACTCAGTTTCTGGATTTCTTTCAGAGAAAATTGTTCCATGTGTAGCTGTAGATTTGGTGTGTCCATAGGAGAAAGTAAGTTCAGGAACCTCTTACATGGCCATCTTCAAATTTTGAGAGTTATTTTTAAAAATATATTCTGGATACAAGTCCCTATCAATTATGAAATTGACAAATATTTTCTGCCAATCTGTGGCTTGTCTTTTGAAGACTAGAAATTCTTAATCTTGAAGATGTCTGATTTATCATTCTTTCTTTTATGGACCATGCTTTTGGTTTTGTACCTAAAAAAAAAATCTTTGCTCCATCGAAGTTTATAAAGGTTTTCCTCTAGTTTCATAGTTTCAGGTTTTAAATGTACCTTTTTGTTTTATATTTAGGTCTATGATCCATTTTGTGTAGACTTTTTAAATGGTATGACTGGATCAAAGCTTTTTGTATTACATTTACATGTGAATATTCAATTGTTTTCAGCACTATTCATTGAAAGAGTATGACCTCTCCACTGAATTACCTCTACACCTTCATCAAAAATGATGATTGTATATTTCTAATTTCTGAAGTCCTTATACTTTTCCATTGATCTACTTGTCTATCTGGATGCTGATTCCACATTGTCTAGATTATTACTGCTTTATAATAAGCCTTAAAATCAAGATGGTAAGTTTTCCAACTTTGTTCTTTTCAAAGTTTTTTTGGTTATTGTAGGCCTCCTTCATTTTCATATTGAGTTTAGAATCAGCCTGTCAAAATTTGCAAAAAGGTCTGCAGGGAATTAGAGAGAAATTGTACTGAATCACTGGATCAATTAAGTAAAACTGACATTTTAACAATACTGAGTCTTACAATACATATATACGGTACATCTTTATTTGGCACTCCTTTAATTTCTCTTAGCAATATTTTATCATTTTTCAATGTATAGATCTGGCCTTTATCCCTATTTCATCTTTCTGGACATTTTTACTTCAATTTCTGGTTCTTAGTTATAGAAACAAGATTGAATTTCTACACTGATCTTCTGTCCTATAAACTTACAGAACTTGCTTATTAGTTGTAGTTACCTCTTTGTAAGTTCCATAGGATTTTTTTTTTACATAATCATGTTGTTTGCAAATAAAGATAATTGTACTTCTTCTTTTCCATTCTGGGTGTTTTTAATTTCTTTTTCTTGCTTTATTATACTGGTAGGACCTCCAGTACAATGTTGAAGAGAAATAGTGAGAATAGTCACTCTTGCCTTATTTCTGATCTTGTAGAAAATATTCAGCCACTTGATATTAAAAATACGATGTTTGCTGAAGGTTTTTCACGGACGCTGCTATTTAATTGGAGGAGGATCGCTTCTATTCCTAGTGTGTTGGAAAATTTTATTAGGAATGGATGTTGTATTTGGCCAAATGCATTTTTGTATCTATTGAGATGATCATATGGGTTTGCTCTTGTTTTTGTTTTTTTTAGTGACTTTTCTTTTTTATTCTGTGAATATGGTGAACCATATTGATTCATTTGAAAATGTTAACCAACCTTGCCTTCCTGAAATAAACTGGTTGAATATGATGTATTACCATTTTTATATATGATAGAATTCAACTTGTTAATGGATTGCTAAGAATTTCTGCATTTATATTCATGGTAATTATTGGTCTGTAGGTTTATTTTTGTTTTTTGTTTCTAAGAGCTTCGGTTTTGGTGTCTGAGTGAAGCTGGCCTCACAGAATAAGGTGAGAAGCTTATCTTCTCTCAAATTTCCTGGAAAAGTTTGTATAGATTTCGTATTATTTCCTCTTTAAATATTTGGTGGATTCCCCAGTAAAGTCATCTGCCCCAGTTTTCGTTACGGGAATATCTGTAACTACAAATTCAATATCTTTAACAGGTATAGCATTGTTTAGGTTATCAATTTTCCTTGAATGAACTTTGGTAGTATGTATCTTTCAAGGAGTTTTTTCCATTAAATGGAAGCTGTCAAACTACAGGCATAAAGTTGTTAGTAATATTTCCGTATTATCTTTTTAGTATCTATAGATTCTGTAGTGATGTTGCCTCTCTTGTTCCTAATGCTGGGAATTTGTGTCTTCTTTTTCCTGATCAGTTTGGTTAGTAGTCTAGCAATATTACTGATCTTGTATTGATCTTGGTTGCATTGATTTTTCTCCTTTTTTTCTTTCATCATGTTTGTTTCTTCTCTTTTGTTTACATTGGGTTTAATTTGTTCTTCTTCTCACCTTGCTTATGCTTGAATTCCAGTTCATTTGTTTGAATTCGTAGCATTATAATTTAAGGCTACTAACCATTTAATAATAATTTAATGCTATAAATTTCTTCTTTAGTACTGCTTTAGGATCACAAATTCCAATATATTGCATTTTACTTGTACTCAGTTCAATATACATTTTCATCTATCTTTTGGTTACTTCCTGACCCATGGATTATTTAGAAATGTGTCTCTGGCTTCCCAAATAGTTAAGGACTTTCCATGTACCTTTGTTAGTAATTCCTAATTTAATTATCAGCAAAGTAACAGTATATATTTTGTATGTCTTGAATCTTTCAAGATTTACTAAAGCTTGTCTGATGGTCCAGAATGTGGCCTAGCTTGGTAAGTATATTGTGTGTACTTGAAAAGAATGTGCATTCAGTTCTTGTTGAATGGGATATTCTATAAATGTAAATTAGATTAAGTTGGTTGATATTGTTGTTTAAGGCTTCTATAACTGATTTTTTCTTTTTTTTTTTTAAGATTTTATTTATTTATTTGACAGAGAGAAACACAGCCAGAGAGGGAACACAAGCAAGGGGAGTGAGAGACGTAGAAGCAGGCTTCCTGCCGAGCAGGGAGCCTGATGCAGGGCTTGAACCCAGGACTCCAGGATCATGACCCAAGCCGAAGGCAGATGTGTAACGACTGAGCCACCCAGGTGCCCCTCATTTTTTTTCTATCGATTATCGAAGAAGTGTTGAACTCTCTGAATATAATCGTGGATTTGTCCATTTCTCTTGGCAGTTCAATCAGATTTTGATCCATGTATTTTTAAACTCTGTTATTAGATGCATAGATGTTTATGATTTTTAATGTCCTTCTGATGATCCAAGCCTGACAGCATTATGACATGACTTTCTCCCCGTACCAATATTCTTTGCTCTGAAATACACTTTGTCTGTTATTTAGCCTCTCCAGCTTTTGATCAATGTTGGCATGGGATTTCCTCCTCCACATCCTTGTACTTCTAACATTTTTGTGTCTACCTATCCAAAGATGGCTTTATCTACGTACCATATAGTTGAGACTTGCTTTTTTTTTTTAAACCAAGTCTGATAACCTCTGCCTTTTAACTGTGATGTGTAGATTATTTAAATTTAATGATATGTTTAGGTTTAAATCTATCATATTATTCTTTGTTTTCTATTTGCTCTATCTGTTTTTTTTTCCCTTTTCCTCTTTTTCTGCCTCCTTTGGGAATAAGTAAGGATATTTTAGGATTCTACTTCATCTCATTTCTTGGATTATTAGCCATAAGGCTTTCCCTTGTTCTTTTAGCACTTGAAGTTTTATAGTATACATCTTTATCTAATTGCAGTCTTTGAGGTGCTGTTATACTACCTCATATAAAATGTAAGGATCTTACAATAGTATATTTCAATCTCATCCCTCCCAGGTTTTATGTTATTGCTATCATACATTGCACTGCAACATAAGTCATAAACCCAACAAGTCATTGTTATTATTTTGCCTTAAGGAGTCAATTATCTTTCAAAGGGGTTTAGACAATAAAAAAAGGGTCTTATATTTTACTCACTTTTGAAGGTCAAATATACATGTCAATGGAAAGAACAGAGGAAAGGAGGTCAGAAAAAATAGCTGATGAAATAATGGGAAAAAATGTCCAAATCTGATCCTAAAGATAAACCTACAGATATAAGAGGCTCAACAAAACCCAAACATATGACTCAGGAAAAAAAAATACAAAATGTACATTATAAGCAAGTTGTTTAAAGCCAATGATAAAGAGAAATTTTTAAAAGCACCCAGAAAAAAAGGATTTTTTTTTCTGCCGGTAGACTTACACATTTATTTGTCCGACTGAAGTTCTCACCGATTCTCTGTTCATTTTATTTTGTCTTTTCTCTCTGTTCATTTTGGACTGTTATTTTTTGCTGTCTTCAAGTTCACTAATCTTTTCTTCTGCAATCTGCTGTCAACTCCTTCCAGTATAATTGCAATTTCACCTCTAGAAGTTCAATTTGTGTGATTTTTTTTTTATATTTGCTGTGTCCCTACTTAACATATACAATCTTTCCTCTAGTTTCAGAACCATGTGGAGGATAACATAACAACTACTTCAATGCTCTTATCTACTAATTTTATATTCTATGTAATTTCTGGGTCCCTTTTGGATGGCTGATTATTCTCTCTCTGTGAGTTGAATTTTTAATCCTTTGCCTATTAATTTGTAACTGGAATCCAGGCATTGTAAATTTCACCTTGAATCAGATGTTTCTGTATTTGTTTACATATTTTTGAAGTTTTTGTGGGATGTGGTTAAGTTCATGAAATACTTTTTCCTTTCAGGTCTTCTTTAAGCTCAGTTAGGTAGGACCAGAGCAGTATTTAGTCTAGGGCTAATTTTTTCCACTAGTGGATGTCATCAAAATTAATAACTTCTGCTCCCCAAATGAAGCTCTTTTAAACGAAAATGAAAAAGAAGCCATAGACTGGAAAAAAATACTTTCAAAACAAACAACCTGCTTAAAAATAGGCAAAAGATCTTAGGAAACACTTCACCAAACATAATATAGGATGACAACTAAGCACACAGAAAGATGACCAACATCACTAGTCATTAGAGAAATGCGGATTAAAACCACCATGACATATCGCTACACACCTAGGAGAACGGTTAAAAAACAACAAAAAAAAACTGACCATACCAAGTGATGACAGTGACATTGAACAACTGCAACGCTCATAGATTGTTAGTGGGGATGGAAAATGGTACACTCACTTTGAGAAACTGACAGTTTCTCATAAGGCAGAATATTCATCGAGCATACATTCCAGCAATACACTTTTCAGTTTTACCCAAGAGCAATTAAAACCTAGGCTCACACCAGAACTTATATTCACATATTTATAGCAGCTTTATTTATAGCTGCCAGAAACTAGAAGCAAACAAATGAACTTCATCTGGTCAATGGATAAACAAACTGTAGCACAACCAACAATGAAATACTACTCAGCAGTAGAATGGAAAAAAGTACTATTTAAACAGAAACAAACAAAAAACCCCACAAAAAACAGAGGCCCAAAACAGTTATTCATGCTATGGCCAAGTCACCAAACCAGGGCTTAGTACCTAACCTAATGGCAATTTCAACCTTCCCTAGAAATGCAGCCCTAACTAGCCAGTCAGAAATTTTCTGGTCAGCTCCCCTGAGTTAATCTGTCACAAGGACCCTCTCCATCCCCTAAAGAAAGATGAAGCAATCCACTTAACAAGACACCCTGTGGATCTCCCTAAGGGAAGGTGACCTTGTCTGAAGCAATCTTTTCTTTTCTTTCGCTAACTGTCCCAGCCCAGAGCCATTTCCACCTCCCCTGGGAAATCCCTGGCCCCCGGAGAGAGAAAGGAGCTTGGGCAACTGGGGTAGGCTGCCTAAGCGGGCCTGGCGGAGAGGTGGGTGGGGGAAGATGGAGGAGAACCCAGAGGCATAGGCACCTGGTTCTGGAATGCCAGGAGGTGCTTCCTGAGGGTGGGGCCAGGAAGAGTTGGGGCTTGATCTTGCAAGACCTCTGAGTCCAGAAGGTTGGGTTCTTTATGAATCTGGAACCAGCCCTCGTTTGCCCACAAGAAACCTAAGATTCTTATGAATCTGTCTATAACATCCTTCTGTTTTATACAGCTCTGGGAGCTCCCGTCTATTTGTTTCGATGGGTGCTGTTCAATTCATAAAGCACTTCATAAAGGTAGGGAGATCTTCAAAGGCACTTAATTGACTTTTGGTTTTGAGTAATGACGTACATGACAATACAGATAAATCTCAAGGAATTATGCTGTGTGAAAGAAACAGACTCAAAAGTCTACATATTACAAAATTCCACTTACATGACATTCTGGAAAAGGAAAAATTATAGGGACAGAAAAGAAATTATTGGTCACCAGAGGTTGGAGGTGGGTATTGGGGTTGATTAACTATAAAGAAGAATAAGGGGCACCTGGGTGGCTCAGTGGTTAAGCGACTGCCTTCAGCTCAGGTCATGATCCTGGAGACCCGGAATCGAGTCCCACATCGGGCTCCCTGCTCGGCGGGAAGCCTGCTTCTCCCTCTCTCACCCCCCTGTTTGTGTTCCCTCTCTGGCTGTGTTTCTCTCTGTCAAATAAATAAAATCTTTAAAAAAAAAAAAAAAGAATAAAAGAAGCTTTGGAGGAATGGAAATGTTGAGTATCTTAATAGTAGTGCTACGTATATGATGATAGGTATTGGTTAAGCTCAAGGAACCATTCACTAAAAAGGATAAAATTTGCAATATGAAAATCGCACCAACAGACCCGACTTTTTAAAAAGCCAAAGGAAGAATTTGCTGCCATTGAAAGTTCTTAATGAGAATCCATTCCCAAATCCTGGTAGGACTTCCCAGAGCCCAGCTCTAAACACAGTCTATGCAATGAGGACAACTTTGGAATTGGAAAAGTGGTGTACTTTGAAGAAACAGGGCTGGGGTTGGGGTGGGGGTAAGTGGGGGAAAAATGTAGCACCAATCAAAAATAAAATTTTAAGTAAAACTAAAATGGGGCATCTGGGTGGCTCAATGGGTTAAAGCCTCTGCCTTTGGCTCAGGTCATGATCTCTGCTTGGCAGAGAGCCCGCTTCCTCCTACCACCCTCCCCCCCCCCCCGCCTGCTTCTCTGCCTACTTGTGATCTCTGTCACATAAATATATAAAATCTTTAAAAAAAAAAAAAACTAAACTAAAATGGCCTCCACTGATAGAGTGGTGGATTTAGACTTTATAAAACAAATCAGAGAATGTCAGGGCACCTCATTTTCAGGTTCTCCAAGTGTGTCTTTTGGGAAACACAGAGAACTGGCGAAGACTTAAGAGGTTTGAGTTCCAAGCCCCTCTTCTGAGACTTACTCACTTGGATGACTTTGAATTTCAGCAAGTCCTTTAAGTTTCCTGGACCCATTTCCCTCACTTGGTAAAAGAGGGCAGTAGACCGGACTGGTGAGATATAATGAATATATTTGACCAGTCCTGGCTCCTGGCACAAAGCTCCTAAAGCTCTTGGAATGTCCTGAGTGATATGAGTGTCTTGTTATCCATGGTGGGCCCCTTTTGAGCACATGGGAGTTGAAGCTAATGAGGTGACTTACAGTGGGATCCCTAAGTGTCCTCAGGATGGGGCTGATAGGCAGAAAGACCAATAATCAGAGGGTGGGAGCATTCAGCCCCACATACTGACATCTGGGAAGAAGGGGAGCTACTGATTAAACTCCATAAATACTCTTGGACTGGATTTGATGAGCTTGTGGGTTGGAGAGCATGTGAAAGTACCTGGAGAGGGGCTTCCAGGAGAGGGTGTGGAGGCCCTGCCCCCTTCCCCACACTCCTTGCTCTATGCATCACTTCCATCTGACTGCTCCTGAGTTAGATCCTTCTATAACAAACTGGTCATCTAGTAAGTAAAGTGCTTTTCTAAGTTCTGTGAGCTATTGTTGCAAATTAATCAAAACTGACGGGGGGGGGGCAGTCATGAAAACCTCTGATATGTAGCCCGTCATCAAAAGTCCAGGTGACAGCCTGGACTTGGGATGGAGGTCTGAAGGGGCGAGAGGGAGGACGCCCCTCTCACACGCCCCAACCTGTGAGACCTGGGGCTGTCTCCTGGTAGATAGTGTAAGAATTGAATGGCGTTATAGGGCTTCAGGTGGCGCGCGAGAGTTGCCTGGTGTGGGCAACGCCCCCTACACACACACACACACACACACACACACACACACACACACACACCCTTTTGGTGGCCAGAAATGTTCAGTGCTGTTACTGGAGAGGAGGAGACATACAGGAGTGTTTTTCCTTACAAGTGGGTGGCTCTACGGTCTCTTCTCCTCCACTCATTCTATGCTTTTTCCTGAAAATTCTCATGATTTTAACTGCCATCTGTTTGCTCATGAGTTTCGAATTTGTTTTCCAGTGTGTATCGCTACATATCTGGGAGCCCCAGGAACCTTAAACTCAGACTGAAGGCTCCTTTTCCCTCCCTAAACCTACCCCCTCCTTTCTCTTCCCTCTCAGTGGCAACTGGGCTACTGTTTTTGAAGCCAGAACCCCAGAAGCCATCTTTGACTCCTTCTCCTCCCCCCTCACTTCCCATCAGCCAGGCAGGTGCCAAGCCCTGACATTTTAACCTCTTGGTAATTCCCAAATCTGTGCGCAGCTCTGAGTCTCTATTACCTTTGCCCCAACTCAAGCTCTAGTCTTTCTGGCCTGGTGACTGCCCACAACTTCCCAGCTGACCTTCCTGCTGTGGACCTGTCAGCCTGACATCCAGCCTCTCTACAGAAATGTCTTTCTAGGGGCTCCTGGGTGGCTCAGTTGTTAAGTGTCTGCCTTCAGCTCAGGTCATGATCCCAGAGTCCTCGGATCGAGCCCCACCCACATCGGGCTCCCTGCTCAGCGGGAAACCTGCTTCTCCCTCTCTCACTCCCCCTGCTTGTGTTCCCTCTCTTGCTGGTCTCTGTCAAATAAATAAATAAAATCTTAAAAAAAAGAAGAATTGTCTTTCTAAAATATTCAACAGAGCAAGCCACCCCTCTGCTTAAAACCCCTCAACAATCTACGGCAAAGGTGCTTACTCTTTCTTAAGCCAAACCCCTTTGAAAATCTAATGAATGCATTAACTCTCTCTCTCTCTCTCTCTCTCTCTCTCTCTCTCTCTCACACACACACACACACACACACGTACACATGCATTTGCACGTGCATACATGCACACACACATATACACACCCTGAAGAATACAGTGGATAACTAAATACCATTCAGAAACTCCTGGTCTACGATGCAGTCTGAGCCCCTCATCACACCACCAAAACACTCCTTAAACATTACACAAGGAGCCTCTGGCAACCCAGAATGTTTTTTGGAAAGATATCCACTGAACAGTCTTCAAACAATTTTCTGAATCACAACTTTTCAAATGAGAGTCACTCTGTCCTGGAAACCCTGTATATTGTGTCTCAGTAACCCAGAATGGAACGTTATTTTCCCATCTACTGCATGATTCTTACCTCTGTACCTTTTCTTTCAGTCCAGTTGGCCCAGAATGTCCTCCTCCCCTTCCCCTCTCAACTCTTCCTTATCCTTCTAGTCCCCCTCTGGCGTGACTTCTGCTTGGAACCCTTGCCTTCTTTCTCAGTCTGGGTTATAGGGTCAGTCTCTGTGTATATTTCCAAACTTGCACTGCCATTTCCCTTTTATATGCCTGACCTTTTCCTGCCAACACCCCCAATATTATTAGACTGTGAGCTCTTTGAGGGCAGACACCAGTACTGTGGAGGACTTACACGAGTCCTAGAGAAAAGCAGTGCTCAAAAATGTCTAAGAAGGAAAGGAGGAAACTCCTGTGACTCTAAATCCTAAGAATTTCTTAAGACATTATATACTTCCCTTTCTGCAAAGCACCTGCCGAACAAGGAATGCAGCTGTGCTTTACAGGAATTATCTGATGAAGGAGTAAGATACTGCTTATCTCCTTTTTACAAATGAGGAACTTAAGTGCAGAGAAATTCCCTGCCAGAGGAAAGAACACATGTTTCCTAACTGTCTTGTTAGTCCTAATATACCTATCTGCATTGCCTCCAAGAACAGAATCCCTACCATTAAGAAAATCCTAGCTCAAGGAGCAAAGCATTTGAAGACAGAGTTCAGTGAATATCTTATAATCTAAACATAATAGTTTGTATAAATAATGACAATATCCTGTTTTAGTGCAGACTGTAAATAATTTTTTGGAGGACTCTTGGCTACCATTTGACTTATAATGACAGCAGTGAAAAAAATATTTTACTGTTTAAACCTAAAAAATAACAATAGTTCCTCTTTTAGGATCTTATGCAATTCCTCTAGCCACAAAAGAACACTGTGTGTATACTTTATTTTTAAATTTCCTCCACATGTGTTGGTACCCATAGAACAGAACTACATGGTTCAAATTAACGACAATTAGTGAGTTCTACAAAAGCTTTTATCATTTGAGGACCACTGATGTATAGCCATAGACGGTAGCAACCAAATGTAAGTAAGTCACCTACGTATAAATCTCATAGATCACCCTCCTCCAAAAAACAGGAAAACCTTTGGCCCAATGATGGTGGCTACCTAACTAAGCAGTGGCTAAGGCTCTTTTGGAAGTCATGGAAAAAATCTGAAGATCAAAATGTCACCTGACAAAAACCAAGAAGCTCTACTCAGATAAACCACCTATAGTGAGATTCACAAGTGTGTCTTATTTCGGAGTGAACGAAGGCTACAGCAAGACATACTTGGGGCAAGACCAAGACATACAAAATTATAAAGCAAGCTAAGCTAATTTTCAATCCCTCATATCCACCCGTCTCCGAATTCTTACTCCTGTCTCTGCAAGGTCCCTTTCAACATCAAGAAAAATGATACGACACAATATTTTTGACGTTATTTGCTTTTGTCCAATCCGTATCTTTTCCAAAGATACAGGCACTACCTGGTGGGTGTCTGGGAACTGGCACACTTGTAACCTGGAACACTGAACGTTAAGGGCTCTTGTCCCACTGCTTATGAGTTTCACAGAAGAGTGACAAGATGACAGGAACAAAAAGAACTGTGTAGAAAGTGCTAGCACTGAGCCTTCCAGTGGGCTTCACAAGGGACAGAGATGCTCTCTGGGAGTAAAGTGAGGTTGATAAGCTTTGCTCAAAGAACCACTTAGAAAATGTCTTCTTCCCAACACCATGCATTTCTTAAATAAAATCAGCTCTTATATGTAAGTTCCTTTATCTTCAGTCTCTTTCATCCTTTTACCTCTGGTGACCAGCACAGAAATATGTGTTCAACAAGATTTTATGAGATAAATGTTTTTCTTTCTCATGCATGCTTCCTCTTCAACTTTCTTATTGGAAGTCCACTCTGGAATATAAACAAAGTCTCCTCCTCCCTATTTAATATCTCATTACCTGATTATTCTGCAATTCAACGACAGGAGAATTCAACAACAATGACAAGATCTTGATTCATAACTAAGAGTTCCTGAAAGTGCCTTTTTAAAAAAAGATTTTATTTATTTATTTGACAGAGAGAAACACAGCTAGAGAGGAAACACAAGCAGAGGGACTGAAAGAGGGAGAAGTAGGTCTCCCGCCAAGCAGGAAGCCCGATGTGGATCCCCGGTCTCCAGGATCATGACCTGAGCCGAAAGCAGTCACTTAACCAACTGAGCCACCCAGGCACCCCTGAAAGTGCCTTTTTAGTTATAAAAAGTGGAGCCACCCTTTCATGGAAGGCCAAGATTTCAAAACTCAACCTCAGAGATAATTTACTAGGGGTTGATGTGAAATACCTAAGAAGAAATGAACAGCCGAGAGAAACTTATATGACAGCAACAGTTAGAACTAGACTTTTAGAATTAGGGGACCTGATTATCAGGCCATCAGGTCTGGTGTCTTGTCTAATCCAAACCTATTTTTGCTTAGTATCCCTTCCCTCCTCCTCCTGAATCATCCCTCCTCAGGCTAGTGGTTCACAAGAAGGCATATAAAGCAAGAAAAGCAACAAGGACAAGGACAGAGGATGACAATAAAAGATGTAATTCAAGGCTCCGACTATGAATTTTCTGACATGAATGAAGGTAACAGCATCACGCTTAGTGAAATATCGAAATCCCCCTTCTCTTCTCCAGTGAAGATGGTGGAGAGCACATTTCTATTCTTTAAACCCTACTTAGAAAGCTTCCTCATTATTTATGAGAGGTAGAGCTGACAATATAAAGGAAATGGGGATTGCATCTTACAATTCAAGGAAGTTAAAGTTTTTAAATATTTTGTGAAGTCCTCACTTGAAGCTTCTCATGTTCTGCTCCTTTGTTCAAGAAAATCTGTAATACCTGGTATTGGTAAAGATGGGAGGATCCGGAACTCCCAAAAGCTGCAAGAGGGAATGTCAACTGGTAGGGCCACTTTGGAAAATGAACAGTTTCTACCAAAACTAAATCTATGCCTTTCCCTATGATCTGCGAATTCTACTGGTGGGTAGCACCCTAAGAAAAATGAGCGTTTGTGTCTAGCAGAAACATGTAAAACAATGTTCACAGCAGTGTCATTCCTAATTGAACAAAACTGGAAACAACCTAAATGTTGTTCAACAACACAATGCATAAATAGATTGTATAGTATATTGATACCTAGGAATAGCACTCAGCAGTTCAAAACAAAAAAACAAAACATTGCTACTGAGACCAAGGTTGAATCTCCTAATCACAAAGTTGAGAGAAAGTAGCTGGGCATCAAAGAGTACACAGGATGATTTGGTTTACATGAAGTGCAAAAACAGACAAAGAAAAGGTATTAAAAGTCTGAATGGCAGCTACCTTTGGGGGGATATTGATTGAGAGGCGGTGGGGCGAGGATTGCTCTCTATATCTGAGGTACTGTGGGTAGATATACATATACAAACTAATGGAATTGTACTGTTAAGATGGGTGCATATTTGCTGTATGCAAATTATACCTCATTTAGAAAAATCTGGAAAGAGATGTAGAAATTTCTGAGCTTGTTCCTAAATATAAAGGAACTCAGTGTAGCTTAAATATAGTTGCAAGTACGACTCTTTGTAAGCCTCTGCGTGCTACTGAAAGATTCACTTACTACTTAATGTCATACGTAATAGAGCCAGCTTTTCGTATTAATAGCCCGGAAAACATATTGTACGATACATCTGAAATATACATATTTACCAATTAGCAAAGATGAATGTTTAAGAAATGCAAAGGTCTGTTTTACCACTCGCCTTCCCCTTATGTTACATTTCTACTCTCTAATTCTGAATTATTTTTAACAAAAGCTATTGGAAATAATTTATGCACGTCTATAATGAAAATAGTTTCTCTACGTACCACAAAAACTTCAAGTTAAAATGCTCGAATTTTGGAGCCGGCGGAAACACAGCCGGGCACCCTCACGAGACAAGACCGAGGGGGACGCCGGGGCGGGGGCAGTGAGCGCCAGTCCCAAGGTTGCAGGACTGGATAAGAACCCAAGTCTCCGGGGCTCTTCAAGCTCCACAAATGTCTCCTTCACCCTAAATTCAAACCAACCCTCTTATCTTTCCGAATCGATGAGCTGGATCTAAAGGGGATTTTCCCCCCTCTCATTGCCGACTATGCCATCCAGGAGATTATTTGGAAACAGTCAGCTGAGTCCTTGAAAACCCCCTTGGGGTTCAATGCCAGGATAAAAATCGAGTGTAACTAGAAGGGGCAGCTAGTATTCTTACATGTAAATCCTGTTTGCATAACATTTCAAAGTAGCAATTCGTTGATCCCACCGAAATTCGGCGGAGGTGGGGGTCGTTACTCGGGATGACTAGCTCTGGGGGAGAACGCGGGCGCCTTTCCCCTCAGAGATCACTCCATAAATCAAAACCTCAAAAGAAGAGTCCGAGACGCCACCCGGGAATCTCCGGTCTCCGGGGTCGGTCCAAGCGCGGTCCGGAGCCACCTGGGGCCACACTCCCGGCCGCGGCCTCCCGCGGAGCGCCCACCACCCAGCGCGGGGGGCCGAGCCGGCGCGGGGGGTTGGGGAGCACGCTGCTGGCGCGGCCCCGGCTCCGGCCCCGGGCAGAGCTTCGGGAGGCCGCGCTTCGGGACACGGGCCGAGCCGGGACGGCGGCGTTAGAAAAGAGGGAGGACG